>JAODKN010000042.1:9348552-9367387 GCA_026774425.1 Petrocephalus zakoni
AGCAGGGACATCAGCTTGCAAACAGCATCAGGGGTATGTCATTTACACAGGAGGATGTCAATTCATAATAATAATAACAACAATAATAATAATAATAATAATAATAATAATAATAGGGATCTAGCACCAGTAAATAATCAAGACTGATCTCTCGGGTCCAGCTGCTAGTTAAGTATATACCCAGCAAATCCTAACCTCCACCCCCAAACACAGCTGGTTAGCAGGGTAGTAACTCGGCTAACTGCACGCCCACCCACACAGACACACCGACAGACAGACAGACAGACAGACACACACCCCCCCCCCCCAAAACACACACACACCCACACAGTCAGCCAGCGGGTCTAATGTCCGCCGACGCCCCCTCACACCGGCCGTAAGGTCGGCGGCGGTGCGCGGGGACGGGGCGGCGGTGCGCGGGGACGGGGCGGCGGTGCGCGGGGACGGGGCGGCGGTGCGCGGGGACGGGGCGCAGGGCCTCACCGGCGGCGAAGTGCAGCGGCGTTGACTTCCTGCCCGCCGTGTCGCGGCTGTTGACGCTGCCCGGGCTGACCAGCTTGCGGACCCGCTCCACGTCGCCGTTCCGGCACGCCTCGAACAGCTCCCGGGCCGGGTCTGCGGAGGCCGGGGCCTCGGCGCCCGGCGACGGCGAGCCGCCAGCCGAGCAGCGGCGGGCCGACATCGGGCCGGCGGCGGACTAGCGGGCGAGCGGGCGGGCGGCGGGTGCTTCGCGGCGGCGGTAGAGGGTCCCCGAGGGGGCGGCTCGCCTGTCGGCAAAGGGCGCCTTCAGCCGCCCACCGCCATGACAGCGGTCTCGGAACGTCCTCTAACCGGGCCGACGGCGGACTGGCGTCGAACCGTGACGCGCTACCGAGACGTGCGGCGAAGCGGCCCGCGATCAGAGGGCGCCCGGCGGAGGCCACATCTCGGCGGCCGCTCCGTGTTCCTGCCCGCGACCGTGACGTTCCGCCAGTCACGAGAGCGCGCACGGCACGGATCGGCGACGCGCAGCGCGGCCCCGCGCCAGCCGCGACGCGGCGCTGCTCCCTACAGCCCCACGCCAGTGATTATTAGGGAATAAAACCCAGTATCCGATGTATTTCGAACCGAGTATATACCCTATAAGGACAGTTTAAAAAGAAAGGGAAAGGTAAGCCTTTTGTGTAATACAGCATTTCGACACTAGGTGGTAGTAGATGCACAATTATGAAAGCAGATTGGAAAACAATGTAACGGAATTTAAACTAATGTAAACTGCTATTAGTAATCATTTTACTTATTTATTGCAATGGTTCATACTTCATCAGAAAACGTGTGTAAAATCGTGTAAAAACGTTTCCTTGAAAAAGTTTCTTCAGTTTTATTCATTCTGCTTGATACAAGTTCATGGGAGCCTTGATACATTTCCCACACTGACGAGCAGCACCTCTATCCACAATGAGGAACATGGATGAGAATGTAAAGCTTTCCACTTCTGAGAAGAGACGTCGTGCGTGTTTCATTATCAGTCCACGTCACTTTCAGGTTGCACCATCAGGTCCACATAATCATCTCTTGCTCTAACTCTAACCAGCCCATTCAAGTGTCTGTCAGCAAAAATATTATGCATCTCTTTGAAGAAGTTTAAATAATAATTTTCTCTAAAAAAGAAATTCTTCTCAGTTTTTCAGACAGACCACAGACGTGATATTTGCATTTTGCTAAACTGTAAAGATATATTTTATGAGTGGCTGGAAGTGTATGTGTCCTGCCATAGACTGGCATCCCATCTAGGGTGAGCCCCTTCCTTGGAACCCTGTTCCGTGGAATAGGGCCCAGCCCTCCTCCCCTCATTTTGCGACCCTGCCTAGAATAAGCGGAAGGACGGTTTTACAGTAAGTCACAGTACACAGTAGATCAATAAGATCTCATTGCTGACAAGGCTCCACCACATAAACTCCACGGTCACATCTTGGCCCATAGCATGCAGCAGAGCGACTGTGCGTTTCACAATGAAAGCTGCTTATTGTAACGTCAGACTGCTAACACACCATGACTCAGCCAGGCCTTTAAGGAAACCACACTTTTCATAGTTAACATCATCTTTCAACTGATATGGTAATGAGATGTTTTTGCTAAATGGTTCTTGTTTCACTTTCCCAAACAATGTTAAGTTTAATAAAGTTATAGCCTAACTTAAACCAGGGACTGGAGAACAAAATAAATAAGCATGTATTGTGATACATTATGAATTATTACATTTAAAGTAAAGACTACTGCCCAATGAGGCATATTTTTCCTTGTTAAGAAATATATCAATCTATCCAATATCTATACCTGCTTGCCCTATGCAGATATTAGTTTTAATTAGACAATATAACATTAGGTCATCCTGGTAGCTTTGCATTTTGTTATATAGTATGACAATAGTCCCAAATGGCCACTGAAAAGTTCTGTTAATTCCATCATGATCTACCCACTGCTAACTTCTTTTGTGTATCATGTAATGTTTGCTAAAGATCATGACAGATTAATGCCTGTTTTTGTTGTAAATTTCACCACTGTGCCATGTGTGTGTGTGCATACATGTGTGTGTATAGACCGCGATGGAAGACTGCTGGGGTGAAATATCTTTCAAACGGAGGCCGTATCTGTCATGAAGTAATGTTAGCTGGCCAGGGGCAGATTATGTAATTCCACTCTGCGCTGGTGCTGAAGTCCTGTCAAAAGCATCTGTTCGAGACAGCTGAAATAAAAATAGACTCTCGTCCCACTGCGCCCGTCACAGACGGGGGCGGTTCCAGCTCTTTTCATTCAGGCGAGACCTCCAATGTGTGTAGGGTGACTGAATGCGGCTAACCCTTGAGCTTTATTGCATAAAGATACCATAACGCTGCATACTGCAGTCTTTAAAAGTAAGGACTAAACCTCTTTAAATGGCCTCTTCTGCAATAATTCAATAGTCATTGTTTCTTACTTTAGACTTAGTTAATATAGTCTTACATAGTGACTTAGACTATCATGAGCCCCAGTAATAGCTCTGAAATCTGCATTGCCCCTTTCCTCTCTGCCATGTGAATTATGATATTTAAGCCTGTCAACGTTCAACTAAAAATATGGCAGTGAAATTCCTTTCTGCGATTTTGAGCACAGGATTTGAACTTCTATATTGGACAGTGCCTTTCTCACCTGGGCGCCCGGCCAGGAATTCACACTGCATGCCGCCTGCTGCTTTCGGTCTGATGTAACATTGCAGACAAATTCAGGAATTCCACATTAATTTTGTGTTGTGTCGTCATTTTTGTAAATAATATATAGCTTGCATGTGCGTTAGGCTTACCTCGGTCTGACCTTATATACATCTGTGCATCTATTAAGATACCAGTATTTTCATAATGGTTGTTTATTATTATGTACTGTATACTTAAGACTCTAACTAGAGTAGCTGCAATTTTTTTGCATCAAGTGTACAATTTGTGTGCATCAATGTAGTACTCCCCTGGGACTGATATTGCACAAGCAGATCTCAAAATAGTCTGTCCAGATGACTTGTACAAACTGTACAGAATAGTTTGTACACCAGGTCCATAGTCTTCTTGGGAAACTTAAATACAGTGTATGAATTTTATATAAATCTTGAGTATCTTTCATATACTCACTTGAAAATCATAAAGTAGTATTATTGTAATCAGTATGCAATTTTATAAATGGCAAGTTTTGAAAGTTGCCAAAGCCAAAACATACAGAGATCTATGTTCCAGCTTTTTCGGTTATTTCACGCAGAGCAAATAATTAATAACACTATTTTCCACTTTAAGCAACACACGTGCCCCTTATAAACAACAGAGTGACAAAAACAATAGAAAATGCAGTCTTAAGTATTTTAAGAGTAACTGTAACACTGCAATTTCATTGTTATAGATTTTGCCATAGATTAGTTATATTATATTATTTATTATTATATTATATTTTCTTTGATACGTAATATATTTGACTCAACTGCTACACAAGAAACTGTCAATTTATGGATTTCAAGCATAATGTGACTACTCTGTCATTTTAGCAAACTGCTTCACGGCTGTCATTGAGAATTATTACTACTACAAATCAGCCGCTGTTCTTTGCAGCCGACCTTCACCTTTGGAAACTTTCACGTGAAATAAAGCTGATTACACAGACTTAGCGGCATGAAATTTGTACTTAAGCGGCGCAGCCAAGGAAGGAAGCCAGACTACGCTGGAGGCAGGCTGCCAAAGCACTTCCGGGTTCGCATGCGCTAAACTTTCTAGCCAATCACCGTGCGAGTTTGCCTCTCCTGACGGCCATTCCTCTGCCTGTTGCGCGGGTCGGCGAGTACGTGCCTGGAATCAGGTCAGCTGCTGGCGGGGAGAGGAAGCTGACCTGGGTTCATGTAAAAAAGTTTAAATTAAGTGCTACTGTGCCGTACCTTTTACTACATACGGGCAACTAAAGAGGTAAATAAGTTATTATGGACACATCCCAATTATAGAACATTTCTTAATGCCAGTGCCTATTGTAAATTATGCTAGCATAATTTCTGCAGTGCGGAGTAACAGGGGACATGCAGCAGAGGGCCCAAAATTGGGGTACACCCAAGAGGGGATGTCAATGCATCATGCAGAAGCACTGCAGGTTTAAATCCCCCCAGTCCTGGAGACGTCAGACGGCAGTGTTACTTACTGAGAGCCTGAGACACTATGCCACCCTTAATTTATTTTACTATATAGTAAAAGTAGACTGTTCACATATTTGTTATTAAAATATCTGTGCTGTATATAGGAAACAAGGATATCCTGACAAGGATAAGTGTTTGGAAGACAGATTGATTGATAAAGCGAAACTTTCCATTTTATTCAACCATTTTCCATTCAGCTTATGTAATCTTCCCAGAATGCACTGAGCATGACAGGTAAACCCGCAACACAATAGCAATGGGCACAGTGTAAATTTAAATTTCCTATTAAATTTGTGAATTTAATAGGAATGCATTGCATTTAAAATAAATTACTTGTTGATATGAAACTTCTTGAACTTTTACACACACGCACATTGTGCTTTTTAAAATTTACTGGTAAAAATACGTTGTACATATTCAGATGTTGTAATAATTTCCAGCAACAAACTTTAATTTTTATAATGTGTACATCAGATGACTAATTTTACTTTTAACCATCAGTGGTGTTTTTTTAAGAAAAGTATTGATTTTAATCATAAAACTTACTAACAGTTAAATCATTGCAAAACATGTTTATATTTGCATTTCGGCCATTCATGTCAATATTTAGTCACAAAAAATTGATGATTAACACCTGGCCTAGATATATTTATGTGTATCATTTATGTGTTCTACGACCATGAACTCTTTGGATAGCGTACCTTTTATCTTTTTTGTAAATTACTCATTTTCAAAGATGATTGAAATAGATTATTTTATTACACTTATTTGCATAACCTGTTCTTTTGATCTTTTAATCTGCAGTCATTCATCAAATTGCTCACGAGCCAGTCTCCGAAGACGGAGCGCCCCTTGTTAGACTCATTAGTATATTCACCGAAGATTTTACTGATCTACATCTGACTGATTCAATCATTTGATTGTCTGATAATCTGTGTGTCTGTGTTATCTCGGCATATCAGTCTCACTAAACAGGAGCAATCTGAAGTAATTGTCTTTTTCTTTAGACAGCCTTCTTTGCTGTATTTTGGCCCCTTCAGTGCTCTGTCACTCTGTAACTCAGTATCTTTATAGTAATGCGATACACCAATTACAGAATTATTATATTAGACAATAATTAGAAGAGACATATCAAAGAAAATTGGCATCAGTTCGATAAATAGCAGTAAGTTTCAAAACAATCTGCTTTGCAAAGCATATCAAGTACCTCATTTATTTATTTCACTAGTATATGAACCGTAGCACCGTAAAAACACTTTGGCGAAGAACAAATTACTTAAATAAGTTTTAACAGCAGCCGACAGAGGTCCACTATGAGTCTGAAATCTAAAGTGTGTCAAAGCCCCCAATCCACTTTCTCTGGCACTTATACGCAAGGTCAGACGCATTCTGGCCGCTGATTGGCCAAGTGTAACTGCGCTGTGCGGCCATTGGCCACTCGGCTGGCATTAATAACGAAATATGCAAATCAGCTTGATATGCTGCTTGCGAGCGCAGCAGACGGTGCCAGTGGGGTTCGGCTGCGCCGAAGAGGGGGCGTGTGGTCAGGAAGCAGGCAAAGGAAACGCAGGGGATCACCTTTATAATCAGTAATTCGCAGATGATCGTTCGCGCCGTCCATCGATTCGGCTGCAGCGACTTCATATGACGGTATTTGCCTGAAGTTGATCCTCTCGATGAATTGCACCAGGTAAAATGCAATAAATGCGACGGAGGTCCCATCAAAAATACCACAGCATCAAAGTTTATATGTACCGTTTGACGTGGCTTTCTCTACACATTGATATAGATTTAGCTTTCTTCGCTTTAATGTTATTGATTAGTTGTTTCCTTAAAAAATACTCCCCATAATATGTATATATATATATATATATATATATATATATATACATGTATATATTTTTTTCCTGTATCAGGACAAAGCATTAATGATACGTCTTCTGAATGCATTTTTAAAGTTAGTAAAGTAAATTAAATGGTTATGTGTTCTGTTATTTTCATGTTGAAACAACGTTTATTAACATAGCATATTGAAAAAAAATCATATTAGAAGGTATGCTAAACAATCAGTTTTATTTTACTTAACCTATAACATTATCTCAATAATAACCATTAAGCTCTGCATAAATGTATACTGTTAGTCTCCTTACCATGTTTCTGTATGCTATCTTAATTGCTAACAACGCCCTTTTTTACAGGGTATTGCATATTTTGAACCCCAGGCCAATGCCAGATACAATCATGCCTGTCGACGTAGCTATGAGGATCTGTTTGGCCCACTCTCCCCCTCTCCGGAGCTTCCTAAGTTCGTACGAAGAATGCAGGGCCAGGAACCTGGTCAACAGGTACAAACCCTTGCGGCCATGTATCAGCACCAAGCAGGAGATGCAGACAGCCAACTTGGGATGGAAAAGCCAGAAGACCAAAGGGAAAAAGAAAGTGGTCTTCGCTGACTCCAAAGGCATGTCGCTCACAGCTGTCCACCTGTTCTCAGAGTCTGAAGAAGACCCCCTGTCAGACCTGCAGTTTGACCTCTCTGATATTGGAGACCCCGGAGTCAGTTTGAAAACCGTCACAGAGAAGAGATTAGATCTTGACTTCCCTCAGCCCGCCGCGGATTACCTGGACTTCCGGAATCGGCTCAAGAAGAACTTCGTATGTCTGGAGAACTGCACACTCCAGGAAAGGTCCCTAGCCGGCACAGTGAAAGTCAAGAACGTCAGTTTCGAGAAGTCGGTGCAGGTGCGGATAACGTTCGACACGTGGAAGACCTTCACGGACGTTGACTGCACGTTTATGAACAATGTGTACGGCTGCACGGACACCGACACGTTCTCCTTCGTAGTCGACCTGCCCGCTTCTGTGGCGCCGGACGAACGCGGGGAGTTCTGCGTCTGCTACAAGACCCAGGATCAGACGTACTGGGACAATAATGATGGGAAGAACTACGGGCTGGTCCACACCGAGTGGGAGAGCTATGGGCGCCCCTCCCAGCTCGCGACGCAGAAAAAGGTATCAGAGTTCAAATGCAGCAGCAAACGGCCCGAGTTGGAGTTCGACCAGTTCGGTAGTCCCAGGACGTCCAGCGGATTCTTCCCTGAGTGGCAGAGCTGGGGCCACATTGACAACAATGTCCCCTACTGGTAACTACGCAGGGCATACCGAAGAGGTCTGCTATACTTCTAAGGCGGGGGTGTGAGCAGCAGGATACGTGTTCTGATATGTCCTGTGTGATTCCCTCTTTTAGGAAGGCAGTCCAGCTATTAAGAAAACAGGACCAAGGAAGGTCATAAAGCTGGTGAAAAATCGTTCCTTCCTAAGTTTCCTAAGTTTTTATTGTATTTCAGGCTATTTTGTGGGAAAGTCATTACAGTACATGAACAAATGGTAGGAGTGGATGTAACCACACTAAATTCCCAAATTAATTTGGGTAGTATCCGAATATGCAGATTTTTACATATGACAGCCTTGAGATTATTAAGGGTAGCATAGTTTTGTTAAAAAAAATATATATCAGATGTTTCATTGTACCTAGAAAAACGTAAAAGGCACAGGGACAGAGATTTCAAGGTTTTATAAAAGCGTGCCATGAACTAAAGGGGTTTGTTCATTTTCACCAGATAAACTGTAATATAAATGCCTTCCTCTGTTGCTGTGTCTGATACTGTCATTTTTTTTAAACGACGGAATAGTATTTCTGAAATACTCCCTGCAGCTGACGCTATTTAAAAAAAAAAAAAAACGCTAAGGCAAGGCTGTGTCTGCAAGTTGTCGTATCTGGTGGGTATTTCTGCGAAAGAAAGAACGTTACTGGCACTATACCGAGATTTATATATTCCGCTAGTTTTATGTGCAATGAAGACGGAATCTTTTCTTAAACGTGTGTAGAAAAGTGCCTTTTGTCTTTAGATGGGCATAGGAATGTGCACCTAGAGAATAATTTAGTGAAACTCCCTGTTTGGCACAGAAGGACCTGACGCCCATTGTCGAAGATGGTGTGTTCGTTTCACCAGAAAGTTGTTTTAATGGGAAAAAAGGGTGAGATTTTGCACTGATTGAAATATGCCTGTGGAGTCTATGAATGTTAAAAGCGAGTCGCTGGTATTAAGTGGGTCCTTCATATTGAAGGTTCGTTAATTTCACTGCACCGTTCAAGCAATGACATAGATAGCAATGGCAATGAAACAAGGAAATAATAATCCTTCCACACCCCAGCTATCTCCCAGACGGTTAAAATTATTTAACCTTCCCCTTTGCACATACGAGTTTGCCTATTTTTATCTGGTTGAAGAGCCCGATGCACTAATTTTCTACTCAGCCAGTTCACTGCTCGTTTTATGGGTTGTGCTGCTTCTGCGTTGTCCCTTTTTATCCCAAGCTGTGCGATTGCAGTAATTTGTGAAGCTGATCGATGATAGGCATGGAAAGGGATGTGAAGTTATCTCTGAGGTGTGTATGTCGCGGAAGTGCGGTGTGTCTGTGGCCGGCGGTCCAAAGGGAAAAGTGCGTTGAGTGAAACTTTTTTTTCTTTCTTTTCCATGCGTCTTTATTTTTGGTCCTTCCGTTTTGAGAGAGCACTGTTGTTTTACTTCCTACACTGAAACATGGTGGATGTCGTGTAAAGTAGATGTGAATGTCAAAGGGCTACGGCAGATGATTTTCTACTGCAAAGCAAAGTCTCTGTAAGAGCAATTTTCTGTTTAGCTGTGTGTCTCGGAGAAATAAAATCTAATGTCGATTTTGTGAAAGCCCACGGCTGCCAGTCTTTTTTATTCTGCATGCTTGATTTGTTATTCCACAAACGACACACACGAGATTATTTTAAGCACTAACCACGGCAGATATTACCAAACTGCACAGTTCAAATGCATTACTATTGTCCTGTGGGCAAAGAGAAAAATAACAGGCATGTATGGTTCACATAAATAATTTACAGCACTTCATGAAGCCAAGTACACCGAGCCGTTTTCTGCTGGTAAGTAATTTCACAAAGTGAGATTAGGAAATATGAATTGCAGGAAGCATCAAGTCTGCACGCAACAGTTTCACGATACCTTAAAATTGCTAGGTAATATGGTGAGTAAAGATGCCCCGAAAGTACAAAAAAGCAATATAAAATACAATATATTGTTCATTTTAAATGCAATTCATATAAAATGCTAAGCTTGTGAGCTTTTAACATTACCTGCAATGGACTGGCATCCTTCATATATCTCTGTTACCTGACCAGGATAAGCGGATGGATGGGTTTGGCATTATTATTATTATTAATCTTACTTAAAACATTTCTAATAATATTTACATTTGTAGCATTTGCCAGATGACCCTTCCCAGAGTGACTTATATAAGTGCTTAATGACTCCATTAATGAATAGTTTCTGATACTGGTTCAATAAAACCCAGGCCTATCTGTCTAAAACTCTCTTTGGGAAATACAGGTTATTTTAAGAGTATAGTACCAGAAATGCTAATCCATGTACTTCTGAACATGTGATATGTGATAAATGCCAGGATGCTGAGCTACGTTTAGCATTTTATTGATTAGCATCTGCCTGCTACTGTCTCTTAGCAAAATTGCAGCCCTGCTGCAAAAGCCTAACACGCAGCATTAAAATATCGCCCAGGGCGCTTGTTATGACTCTGCTTTATTGATGGCAGACTCCGAGGGAATTTGTAAAGGTCTCCCGGGACTAAAAAGGATTTTGTTGATGTGGCCCCACGCTCGGAGCAGGATGGTGGAAGGGGCCATCTGGCGACCTCTGTCTGGCAGCGCAGCTAAGCCAACAAGGATGTCCACGTCTGAGGACCCGTATCACGCTCACTCATGGACATTAACATGCTTTACAACACATTAAATACTTTACAAAAACAGAAATAATCAGTTCTTTGCAGATCTTTACATTTAGCATCTAAATTTTTTTTATAGTGATTTCAGGATTTAAAAAAATCAACATACTAATACGTGTTTCTGGCTTTTTAAGCAGTTAAGGTACTTATAACCTGTATGACATAGATTATTATTGTGGGGTCAATGTCTGATTATCTCCAGTCATTTATAATCCAGTCCAGTCCTGAAAATCGGCACTGTTTACTTTATGTGTGACCTTTATATATAAAAAAAATTGACCCACTGCTCCGGTTTCCTGTATTTTTTTGCACATGCCTGAAGTAAACAATGCAAAATAGCTTCTCTGCCCAGATACCGGAAAGCTAGGGAGGCTGGCTTCCTGTGCTTAACCTTATCCTTGCCCAAGGAGCTTAGGCACGCCAGTCACAACCCAAACGCCCCCCTGATAAGCTTAAAACAAATAAAGCCTTCAAATATTTACAAACTGCAACATTATGGAATTGCAATATAGCACTTAGGAATGTAAATATGCAAATATGCTTTTTGTCTCACTTGCTCAGTATTCCAATAGCAGCATGGCAAAAAAAAAATGGACAAGTAAACGTTTGTATAGCATGATGGGTATTAACTGCATTTTTTTCCACAGCTGTTCCATTTCAAAATAAGATTCTTTGCTAAAATGCAAAATGCCTAAATAAGGGAATGAGTCTGGCGGCTCTTCGCCCTCTAAGTAGGGTAACAGTTTCTCAGGCTATGGGGTTGAGGAGGACAGCCCTGCACACAGGAGGAGCAGCGTTATGAAGGCTAACTGCCTCGTGTGAGCTGCCTGCTTCTCCAACTGGCAGCCGGCGTTAGCCGCATCGAGATCAGCAAAAGTTGTGGCTGGGAGCCATAACACCTATGCCGGAGGGGTTAGCGCCTTTAGCGACTGATCCACTCAGGGGGCTCTTACTGACCCCGCCTTTAGCGACTGATCCACTCGGGGGCCCTGGCTGACCCCGCCTTGAGCTGATTAGTCGAGCTGCCTGTTGGTGACACAAAGCCACGCTTGCTGAATCGCCGCGGAAACGCCATGTCAAGGGCACATCTGAAGCACCAGCCCCTGGCCCAGTAAACATGGCCCGATGACGTCTCTCTTTGGCTGTCTGCCGACGCCTTTTAAATTCTGCAAAAAGAAACATCGCTGTGTTTACTCAGGATTCTCTGTAAAGCAGTTTCCAAATTTTCTCATTTATACAGTTGTAGTTTAATTTACTGGGCCAAGACAGATTAAGCGTGTTATAGCATAAAACTACAGAAGCCACATTTGGGAGCAGGACCAGAAGTATTCAAGTTACAAGTCCCCTGTGCTACTTGCAATCCAGGGAGACAAATAACCATTTTTGTTTGACTATTTCTATCCATCAATGATGTAAATAATAGCGAAAAGTATAATAATACTTCCAGAAACATCCTAAGGCAAGGGCTTCACTAGGGCTGTTGTACTGTAGGGGGGCTTTAGTAAAGGTTCGTCCAAAAAAGAGCCCGTCCAAAAGTGATTATAAGATACGGTACACCTCCAGAGTATGGATCCATTATTGTTTAATATATCTCTTTAAATGGTAATGATTAAAAAATGTAAGAATTACATTTTATATTTTGGTGCATCCTTAGTAACTGATGATAAACATCCAGAATTATTGCAGACACCTGATGCAAGCAAAGATTTGATTGTTAGACTGCTCTGCATGCCTTTCTCTGTGTTTCAGCAGGTCACTACCTGCCATATTTGGGTGAGAGAACACGCAGGAAGTACTAGTCATGTGCGATGTGATTTCTACACCGTATCTTTCATAAACATCCACTTCCTGATGTCCTCCCGAGTTGCCAAAACTGGGCCACTAAGCCTTGCCTTGGCAAATGGTGAGCATGTTTGGCACTGATGGGAATCACCTGAAAGTTCAATGGGGTTATGCACTAGTGCACTATCAGCTTCAGCACAACCTGAAGGAGACCATCCATCTCTTCTATCCATCCCCTAACCACTAATCCTGTGCAGGATCATGGAGGGTTTATGGCCTAACCCGGGCAGAAAAGGACACAGGTACAGGGTACAACCTGGATGGTATGGCAGTCCATCATGGGGCCCATACATATGCTATATAGACAAAAGTATTGGGACACACCTCTTAATCAATGAAAGTGTTTCATTTAGACCCATTGCAACAGGTGCATAAAATCAAGCACCTAGCCATGAAGTCAAGTTTACAAATGTTTGGGAAATGCTCGGTGAATTCAAGCCTGGTACTGTCATGGGATGCCACCTTTGCAATAAGTCAGTTTATGAAATTTATTCCCTGCTAGTCAACTGTGCGTAGTACTATGGCAAGGTGGAAGGACTTATGAACAACAGAAACTCGCCCATAAAGTGGCAGGCCATGTAAAGTAACAGAGCAGGGTTGTCGAGTGCTGGGACGCATAGTCCATGAATGTCACCAATGCTCTGTTGACTGGGTGACTGCAGAGTTCCAAACTTTCTCTGGCTCACCCCAGCACAAAAACTGTGCACTGGGAGTCTCTTGGAATGAGCTTTTATAACCGAGCAGCTACATGCAAGCCTCGCATCACCGAGCACACTACCAATCGTCAGAAGTAGTGTAAAGCACACTGCCACTGATCTCTGGAGCAAAGGAAACCTGTTCTGTGGATTGATGAATCACACTTTGATGGACGAGTCTGGGGTTGGCAGATGTCAGGAGCAGGTTACCTGCCTGACTGTATTGTGCCAACTGTGAAGTTTAGTGGAGGAAGGATAATGGTACGGGGTTGTTTATCAGGGGTTGAGCTAGTCCTGTTTGTTCCAGTGATGGGACCTTTTAATGCCTCAGCATGCCAAGACGTTTTGGACAATTCTATGCTTCCAGCTTTGTGGGAAGGTCCTTTTCTCAGCCAGCATGACTGTGCCCCAGTGCACAAAGCAGGGGCCATAAAGTCATTGTTAGGTGAGTTTGGTGTGGAAGAACTCGACACAGAGCCCTGATGTCAACCCTGTGAAACACCTCTGGGATGACCTAGAAGAGGTCATCTGACCTCACTAATGCTCTTCTCTGCTCGATAACTGGGCAAAGATTCCCATAGGCACACTCCACTTCTGCCTTCCCAGAAGAGAGGCTGTTATAGCAGCAAAAGGGGACCAGCTCCAAATCCATGCCTATGTATTTAGAATGGGATGTCATGAAAAATTTCTGTAGGTGTAATGGCCAGGTGTTCCAATACTTATGTCCATATAGTGTACATCATGGGTATTATCATGAAGAACATGCACATTTCATACATATAGAGTGGAAGTGTGATTCAAACCCCCAACCCTGGCGGTGTGATAATCTTAATCTGACCAGTTAGCCGATAACATTCCCTTAGAACCTTTGATGGGTTTTATTGCTCAGCTCATGCTTTTATTAATTGATATTTTCTATCCGTTGGCTCAGCTGGATACACGTCAGGTTCAGCACCTCTGTGGGGCCAATGGGGGAGTCACATGACCTTGGGGTTGTGGAGTCACATGACCTTCAGGTTGTGGATTTAATACTTCACCACTGCACTTCCCGCTGGGCACGCATGTGAATTACTCCACCTCAGGGACACCCTGCAATTCATAGGCATAGCTGTGTCAGCAAGTGAGGTACTCTCAGGTAAACGGGAGTGTGAACCCTCCTGGGATTCAGTATGTCACGATTCGACAGAAGTCGGTTAAAAACTCTGAGGGCTTAAGAAGAACGTAAGCTGGGTGCATCGTTCCGTTGTTGATCAGACAATGCGGCCCCACCACTGTGTCGCGCGTCTTATAAAAGAAGGAGGAACTTGAGTGTCTGATTGGACATGACATTTTGGCAGGCCGAGTCCTGATTAAAATTCCTGCCTTTGTCACACAAACGGAGGTTTCACAGTAAATATCCTCAAACTGAGAGAGACTAATAATTAAAAACGGGCCTTTGGTGTTTACTGGCTTATATGGCGCTTTTTTTATACTTTATGGTTTGGGGCTTATAAGGTAAATATCAGATCCACCTGTAATAAAGCATGAATACTGGAACAAGAAAGGCAAGCAGCTTAAATCCATACAAGTTATTCAGTAAAACATATTATGTAAAGGGGCAGTACTAAGAATACCCTTTATTTCTTAAACAATTATTAATTAAATCAAATTAGAGCAGAATAATAGTCTTCACGGCCAGTGGCTTTTATGAAATGGGCTTGGCTGAAGTGCCTGCAGCGCTGGTCACTCCTCTCATCTAGAATATTCCGCTGAGTCACAAGCAACAGCTCTGCTATTTAAATACGTTTGGCTCTACGGTTTCATGAAATGTAGCCCCCTGCATGTCACTCTGACGGGGTTCGGAAAGTCGAGAAGGGTGTCGCAAGCGCGTTTCAGACCCACTACCCCAAGCTCCTGCTCCTATGGGTCACAGTTACGTTTCTTTCTGGAAATGATTCTAAAGCTGCTGACGCAGCAGAAAGCATAATGAGACGCCGGGCGTCACGCACTTCAAACCTGAAGGGTGAGCAAGGTGCCGTTCAACAACAACCCACACTATGGGCTGATGGTGTGGAACAGTGAACTGCCCGAAAACAAAAATCAGAATAACAAAACAAAGTGATGGTTTCACACTATGGTAGTTGCTTGATTTATAAATGAAAGCATCTATTCGTGATCAGACTGAGCAGAATTCTCTATATTGCTCTGTTTAATCATAGACCTATGGAAGTTGTGGAGTTATGGAAGTTATGGAAATCATAATATACTGTTACTAATTATGATCTAATAGACTGTAACCTGTAACCTTCCTTGAAATTGGTTACTTGAGATTCGGAACATTTTGTAAATATTTAGCTAATGAATTAATATTTTCTAAGGTATTTCATATTCCGTTTATACCTGCAGCACCCAAGTACAGTGCATCAATCGCAGACCACAGCACGTTCTGAAGCTGGCGAGTAAATTTAACAAGATCGCACATTTATTTGAAATGTGCTGATGTCTGGTCTTTTTCATCTTTGTCCAACCAAACAGCCACTATTATGCGGCTTGTGGTTTTGGGCTGAACCACACCACACCAAACTGCCTGTGATGCTGACCAGCCAAGCAGGTGAACGTGAGGCGCAGATCTCCTTCCGTACATAGCAGATCGCTGAGCTGCCTTTGATGCATCATTCCTGCATCATCTGTTTTTCAGAGACTCGTGGCAATTTGCCTTGTTGACATCATGCAGGAACCAGCTTTCACCAAACAGGAAATGGGGCCACTTTCCTTGCCATGCGGTGAGGCATACATGCTACAAAAATATACATATATATACATTCATACTTAATTAATACCAACATATAAGTAACATTTATCACCGTCAGCACTACAGTTTGCATTTTGCAAGTTAAATTGCGTATTTTGCACAGTTTCATTTAAAAGTTTACAGAAACTCAAACAGAAACTATTGCTAAAACATTATCTGAGAAGATGCAGCTTTATTGAGAATGGAATAAACCCCCCCCCAAGCTTGAGGGGACAGGTGAAATTTGTGGAAACTGAGCCTGGGGGTGTCCCACAAAGAAAGTGAGATAAGGATAAGGATAGAATGTAAAGCACCCTCCTGATAGGGGGGGGGGGGTCTGGAGGGCCGCTGTCATGTTGACATTCATCTGTAGTGAAGCACTTGATTGGAAAAGACTGGCCTATATGATTGGGTAGTTTTTTGTTACCAGTGCGTCCCTGCTAAGTGGCGATCATTGTACCCCTTGGCATCTCTGTATTACATGGGTATCGTCCTGCAGTCCAGTAAAAATATACAGGTGCACCAGTGTCACTAAACTGTATAACTATATATATATATATACAAGAGACCAGCACCCCAGCCAGGATGTTCCCCTGCCGCGGGCCTTATGCTGCTTTGGAAGTGTTCCAACACCAGGTTCTGGGTGGAGGATAGACATTTAAACTCAGGAGAAAAAAGGTATAATTATCCCCAACATGCTATGTTGTTTTAGGGTGTAATTATCCACAAAATGCTTCATTGTTTATTTTTGTGTAGTATGTTTTTTTTTAATCCCTGAAAAGCTCTGAAGCGCCCCCTGCAGGTGTTTTGTTGTTTACTTCGCATTTGGATTCACAAGAGCGCATTTGCAGGCCGATCCTGTGACTCCGTCACGGCTCGGCGGATCAGCAGCTCATCCTGCTTCACTGCTGCCTGCATGACTCTTACAGATTGCAGAAGGATCATGTGGGGGGTGGGGGTTACCCAAAAAAAAAGAGGCCGGGGGTGGGGATTAATTGAGATCAGAGGTGGGTAATCCAAGTCCAAAGGGTAAAAAATCCAGACCAGGATTTTGTTTCAACCAACTATTTTAGCACTCTGTGACTGACACTCAACTAGTTGGTTGAAACAAAATCCTGGTCTGGATTTTTACTCTTTGGACCGGGATTACCCACCTCTGGTTGAGAAAAGTGCCCTGGGTGACTGGTGTACATCAAGCCCAGGGCCTAATCACTGGTCCACGGTCCTCTGGCTTCCGGGACGCAGAAAACAAACTGCAAACGGTATATTGACTTCATAACTGCATTAATATTTAATTTGAAACAAGGCAGTTAGACAATATGCAGCCAGAACCCTTCAGGATCAAATGTCAGGAAAAAGGAAACTTTAATTCCTTTCAGATAGACTCTGACAAATAATAAGGCCGGCATACTTGGCCCCCTGCGCTCTGGCTGACACTGAAGCTGGGAATCTTCCGGGGGGGAGATGAAATTGCAGGCTTGCTTTTCTCATGGCAGGTTGGCGGTTGGCACGGAGGTGCATGATCACAGATAATACCCCTCCCCCCCGAATGCCCTCTGGGTGCTATGTAAGGCAGGTATTGTCCAGTCAGGGTTTTTCATCAAAACGTAGCTGAAGAAATCCAGCCCAGATGGACCGAGAGCTTATGTCAAGCGCTTAGCTTTACATTCCCTGTCACGCAGGGCTGCGGGTCACTCAAGGGTCAGCGTGGCAGCTTAGCGACGTGTTTGTTAAACTTGAGAGCTAATAACATACGATATCTTGCTATGAAAAGTTTGGGTCCCTCGTATTGCTCCCGTATTTAAAGCACATCGCACATATTAATGCTCAACGCCTTTGCTCCACCACAGCCCACTCCTGACATGTGACTCCACATCTGGGGAAGTCTTGACGCTTGCAGGGGACAGTGGACCAATGGCAGCGCGTCTGACATAATAGCGGATGAACCATTAGCTTCCTCTGGCGTGAGGTCATCAGCAAATATAGCACTGGCCTGCAGGCCCCAGCTAGCCTGCTTCGAAGTGGATTGGAAAACATGGCTGGATTCTCCACTCTCTCTTGGCATTAAAGTGTGACTGAATGACCCCCAGCTTGCCTGAAGGATTCCCCTGGGTCCTAGTGGGACCCTCTGCAAATGTATTCAGTGATAGCCCATTGATTAAATTGACTGTGAAGCGACTGAGGTTTTGATTGGGATGATCGCCAACAAGCTATTAGCCCAAACAGCTTTGTGTTAACTGAGTATGCTATTTTAAGCTCGCAGGCCACTCCGGGATTCCTCCCTTATTAAGGCGTGATATTACTTACTGATACTCCTGTGAGAGACTGAATCATTCACCCCAGGCTGACACAATGATGAAATATTACATTTTGACCTGACACTTGTTTAATAAAGAACCTTTACATATTTTATCCACTTATGGCATAGGGATTTCATTTTAAGTTGAGGGAAGTCAGCGTGATCTGATCATACAGTCTCTCTAAGCTGTTACCTTTTCAAGGACATGTATTTTAACCACGTTTAAAAAATCAGCTCTTACATAAGCAGCTAGCCACCTAGACTGAAGTGTTACTCTGGCAATGGTGCAGACTGCGCTTTGTAACGGCCTGGCTTGTGGCTGAGTAGTCCTGGCATTAAATTGGTATTAGCAAATATTATTTTCTGTATTCTGTTCCTACCATCTCATGAAAGGGGGTTATTCTTGGTCTGAAGCACGGCGCTGAATGATCCTGGAGCGCTTTGGTATGCCGGAGAGGGACTGGCCCAGCTTCCAGAACTGCAGCGTAATCTGTGGCTGTCTGTCACACGGACTGCGCTCAGTGGGGACCCAGATGCGGTCAAAGCAGCGAGTGTTCTCTATATGAAAGGGCGGTTTGGCCCACACTTGATTTTCAGTAGACAGCAGGAACAGCCAACGGGGGCCGTCCTGCCCGTGCGTTAAGATCATCCGATGCAGACTTACTCACTATACCAAAAAACAGGTTATCAACTATGGGTGGTAGAGC
>JAODKN010000042.1:9396585-9423288 GCA_026774425.1 Petrocephalus zakoni
CCCCCCCCCCCCCCCCCCCCCCCCCCCCCCCCCCCCCCCCCCCCCCCCGCCCCCCCCCCCCCCCCCCCCCCCCCCCATCCGAGTCCCCGATGCAATCTAACTATCAATTAGCCATCGACTTATTATCCCAGAGCAGCTGGATACCCTGATAAGGATGCTGCTGGCTGATTTCAGCGAGGAAGTGGGGGTCGGCTTTTGCTCAGACTCCTGCTCTGTCCCATTTACTCCGGGCACCGAAGTCAAATCCTCAAACACGGTCACATTTATAAATTATTCTCCGGGAGACAATCAGCCGTAATGTTTCCAGCCTTTCCTCGGATGGCAGGTGAGCCGGAGGGCACTGTACACATATATTTGCAAAGATTAATTGAGGACTTCTTACAGGACGCTTCTCAAAACAATTAGGTAGCCGACACACCGCGGTTAGTTTGAGGTGTATGTAATTATTTCGACCTGCAAGGAGAAGTGAGTATCGGCGACGAAATCTTTCATCTTTATTATTTATTGTTTATGCCTTTGATCTCTGTGAAAATAAAATTTAAAAACATAAGTGTTAAGCATTATTCATTAATTCGAGGCAGGTAAATGGGTTACTTTGAAATTCAATGAAGTTACTTGGATGCAGAATACAAAAAGGGATACCTTGTTCTAATTATAATTAAATATTCAAGGTCAACACAATCAATCTGGACAGCCTATTTAACCTCCAAAAAAGGATCCTCTCTTTCTTAGCATATAGTCTATAATATGGCATTTCCTTGACAGTTTCATGTATTTGTCAAAATGAGGTAAAAACTGAAATACAATATCTAGTAACAAACAATTTCAGCAGAGAGGATATTTGTAATTTAGGGACCTCATAAATATTGCAGGCTTGGTTTTTATGCTACAAACTCAGAAGCTGGTATTCGTTTTATTACGACAAGGCTCTCATCCAAACTGCTCGAAAAAACTGGAGAGCCACGGCTTTTAAAAATGATCGTCTGTCACACCTGACAAAGAATTCCTTTAACTTCAAATATAAACGAAGACCTTTCGTCACTGACCAAAAATGTTCCTCAAATGAAGTCACCGGAGCCGATGCCAGACCGTTAGTGGGAGGACAGCATCTGGCCACGTGTTTTGTTAGATCTGTGAGAGCGGTTCAAGACAGACGTAAGAGCTACTGAGGGAGAAAATGACTTAAAAATGGCTTCGCTGCAAAAGCAGTATGCTACTCTAACAGTCCTTTTGAAGAACCATGAAACCCAGGCACTCCAGACCAAGGAACTATCTGTTAAAATGGACCGGGGATAGAAAAAATCAATAACTACACCTAAACTCTGAATTATGAAAAAATGAAAAAATTTTCATTTGTATTAAGAAACATCATAAACAAATGAAAAATTTAATAAATTGAATAATCTTACAACATAACTAACTAACAAACTAACTAACTAACATAAAAGCCTGCCCCCCCCCCATTTAAAATGCGAGGTAAAATGAAAATTATAAAATGAAAAAATAAAATCAGTCTTTCCATAAAGTTTCCATAAGGTTCAAGTGGACGTTTTTAACATTATATGGACAGCAATCAAGAATAGCTAACCACAAACGGCTATAAATATAGAGGCCATAAACCATTTCACTTTATCAGTGTGGGGGGGGGCAGCAAAGTGACACCCCCTCGTATAACCTCCAAAAGGCGTGTGGAAGGTTCGCATCTTTAAATCCGGGCGTTCCTTTAAATGCCACTGATTTACTGACGCTTAAAAGGTGACAGGCCCTGTAAACGAGAGCGCTTCCCACGCTATTCCTGGTCAGCTCATTGTGGAGTAACAACCCGGCTGCTGGGGGAGGGCACCCTCACCATGTCTGGCAGCGGGCAGGAGAATCTGGGTGGAGATGCCCTGGCTTGCCGCCTCCCTCTTTTGACTCATGGTGGAGATGAAGGTGCTGAAGGTAGGGAAGTGCTGCTTCGCCGCGCGGTCGTAGCCCTGCCGTGGAAGCACAGGTCACATGTCAGCGAGCAGAGGTCTTCTCTACTCATTACCAGCTGAGCTCCAACTCAGCAGGAAGTGATGAACGCCTTATCCAAGACCAATGCTGGATACCATTTCTGTGTCAGTAGGTACTTATATAACACAAGCCCACACACATATATGATACTGTTATATGCGCTCCCATATATAATGAGGCACATACTTTGGCAAAAATAAGTTAGAAATGAGTATAAAAATAAATAAGTACTTAAAGTTAAAGAGCGTTAATACATCCAAACAGGTATTAAAGTAGATATTCTTTTGTTCTGCACATAGCTGCTTAGACTTGACCCTGGGCATTCACTGGCAGCTCGGCCTAGCTGCACATAGCTGCTTAGACTTGACCCTGGGCATTCACTGGCAGCTCGGCCTAGCTGCACATAGCTGCTTAGACTTGACCCTGGGCATTCACTGGCAGCTCGGCCTAGCTGCACTTAAGCCTAGCTGACTGCTTGACAGCTCTAGGCTTGTAATACGCTATTTGTAACTCACATCTCACAGGTGTCGATCTGGACAGAAGCGTCAGCTAAATGAAGTAAGTAAGTAAATATTTTAAAGGATATTACTTAACTTACTTAACACATGAGAAGCTTGAGTTTAGTTTAATCTTAAGAACAGAGAAGAGCGGTACTCTAGTGCCTTTGGAAATGACACGGACGACACCCGGCACTAGCGAGTGTGCCCCCGCGGCGTCGGATGCCTCACTGTGCACATGGCACAGAGAATGATGGTAACAGCAGGCAGTGACATCTCAACAGGCAGAGAGCGTGCTAGGAGCCCTCAAGAAGTTAGAGCAGTGCATTGTGGGTCCCACCGCTACCTGCATCTGACATAGACGAAGGAGAATACTCTACTTATTTATAGATTATTATGCAGAACAAAGCTTGAAGCTTCACACTCCGCATAGGATTTTAGCTTTAATTAAGTTTCGGCTCATTGAATATCTATGGATCCATCCATCTAACAGACAAGGGCCAGTTCTATGGGATATTTTGAATTAATTAAGACAATTAACTTACAATATCTGTAGAATCCACTCTACGTTTATACTATCACTAACAACAGGACGGCCCGTTCTGTTCGGAGTGGCGCATACTGAAATCCCAGCATGCAGTGTGCTCGACAGCACTGTTTAATTATACGTAGCTCAGGCCAGCACTCTGGGCACATGGTTTGGCGTCTGTCCCCATAATGACAACATTTCCTCTTTCAAACTGAGCCACAGCATTAAAGAAAATCAGCACCAATCCTCCTCTGCCTTATGGTGGCATCCATTAAGGGACAAGGGTTTCCACTATCATTTAAAATAAGGCCTGGTCTTTACTGGTGATAGATTTAAATAAACTTACTACACGTTACTTTCCATTACCATCGAGTATGAATGTGCTAACCATAACACCCATGATGATTACTAGATCAAAACAGAATTCACAAAGTATAGTTTAAAACCATTCAGCGTTAAACAGTTAAGGCTAAGCGTCTATTTTCACCCTTTCATCTTTAGTACAGTTTAAATATCTGCCATCTTTTAAAAAAACCTTTCCTGTCAACCGCTCAACAAATCACATACCTGAAGTTTATTAGGGGTCCGAGCAACGTTACCTGCTGGACCCCTACTGGTTTTCTCCCACAGTATTTACAGTAGGCCTGCATACAGTAATAGTAGATACAGCACCAGTGGTTGTAAAAAGGACAGAGGCACAAGTTAAGGGCACCTACTTCACAACATGGCTGCTCGACATTGCTAGAAGGGCCCTAGAGGGAACGTCCTAATAAATTATTGCAACCTAAATCATTTTTTTTCCACCTGAGGGGCAGTCAATTGGGCACTGGGGCACCAGGGAGGTTTGACTCCCAGGACGGTATATGTTTGTGTAACTACACTATTACTTGTTTTCGTAATCAATTATATATTAATGAATGTGCATAATGCCCGTTTGATCTAAACGTACTTTTGAATCTAATGCAATATAAAGCATCTGGTGACGTTGCAGTCATTTCCCGGGCCAGCTGGACCCACCGTAAGTGGCTAAAGACAGTGCGCATAAAAAGCGCGGCCGTAATTACAGGGAGGAGATTAAAGGCCGCTCCGCGCTGAGGGCATCGTGTAATTCCTAAGCGTGCAGGAGCCGCATATTAAACGCAATAATAAGCGACTCCGCAGTTGTGTTTCCTACTGAGCCAGCAACCGTTGGCTTCTTACAACTTCTGACTGATTTAGTATATTTTATTTCATATTCACAACTCAGATGAAAAAGGGAAACCACCCACAGTACGATATTACATAAAGACCGATGTCAAAATTCATTTCCCTATAAGGAATAATATATCTATAGCAGTTTTTTTTTAACGCTCGGACGGTACTTGTGACTTCTGGCTCACGTTCTTAGGACCCGTCCATCATCACATTATAATACAAGCTCAGAATTCCCTAGAGCAACATTTTTGTTACATAACATGGTAGGGAGTAAATAGTGGTCCAAAGGCTCCCGCCCCTGTTGTTTAAACTTTAGCTGACATGGTAACGGCGCATGTTAATGTTTGATTAATCATTATGCTTAATGCATAACTTGTGCAGCCAGCTTTATCGAGCGTACAAACTTTTAATAATCAATACAGTATAACCAAACACGAAACAATACTGTCAAAATGTATAATAGTTACTGAATCTGCTGGAGCAATCAAATAAATAATGGTAAATATAATTTTAACATACAATTAATATTAGTTATTTTATTTGTTTTATTATATTATTTAACGGGAATAAGAAATAATCGCGACTTTATTTTTGCGTCTGCTGTAAAACCAATGAAGTTTGCATAACAAAACACGACTCTTACTTTCAGGGGATGAAAGGAAACCTTTCCACTGAGGACTCACTCCGACAGATGTGTTTGTTTTAATGCAACAAGTTACTTGAAAACGGCAACATGTCCAAGGCTGAGGTTATTATACTTACAGAGGGTAGATGGTTCAGTATCGGAGGCAGCCTCCCCCTCTCCTTCTCATCCGGACAGAGCGAAGACGGGACACTTTCATTCATATTGAGTTTTATTCCTTGACTCTTTGGAGAAACGAAGGGCTCGGCTCAGCCGCAGTCTCGGGGGACATGGAGCCCGGAGCGGCGCACCGCAGCCCCGGATCCCCGTCGGGCGGCGCGCAGGCACTGAGTGCGCCGCCTTCGGATGCGCACGATCCCGGCACTCGGCTTAATTTTACAGAGCAGGTGACTTTTCGGCAGCTGCCACCTCAAACCATAACTGATGCTCGCAGGCAGATAACAACGTGGACAATCTAGTAACGGTACGTACCCAGCAAAGGGGGAGAAGAGCCTGGAAAGTCAGACGCGGAACAGGCGACTTATGGCTGTCAGGAATGTGAATCCATATTTCTTAAGGAAAAAGTGTATCGGCTGTGGCAACAGCGGGACTGCTACAGTCTGGCGCCATGTTGTTTGAAGAAGGTTCATGGAAACCTGCTTGGAAACCGCTTTGCTTACGCGGGTTGGGGCGGGTGCGGGCGGGGGGGGGGGCGCAGCCGGACGGACCCGGACCGGATAAAAAGACACGCTCCACAAGCCTGCCACAAGCCTCCGACAACTTAAGAAGAAGCCCTATATATTTCAGTGCCCATGCATTTAAATACATTAGATATGAAGCATAGCCTAAATGAAAAATGCTTCGTGCATTCATCATTAATGTATTACATATTTGCTCTATTTAATTTTAGACTGGCCCGTTTCTTACTTTGGTGTTTGGCTTTCTCCTGATGCCCCTTAACACCCAGACGCTATAATGCCCCATGCACTCTCCGTGCACTCTCCATGCCATGCACACCTTGGGCTCACGGGACTTGCCGAAGGTGACCTGACTCGGGTTTGACATAGTTAGCACTGTCGGAAGATGCTTAAAAATGCGCGCTAGTCGTCCAAGGAAGCATCACGTGGGCATAATGCAGGATTAGATTAGCAGGTTCACTGTCACGTGACTGTAAATAATTGCGAAAAGACCATTCATATTTCCACTAATATATACGCATGTACATATTGTGCATTTTCTGTAGTTTGTTTTCTGATAACTAAAAAAGTTACCAGACAATTGGTGACCCTGCCTGGTATGCTGTCTGTTTGAATCCTGTGCCTGCGGTAATCGGTGGGGGGCTGCTTGCGCTCCAACCCCCAACCTTCACTCTTACCTGCGTGTGTCAGCGGGGGTGGGGGGGGGGGGCGCCTGGTATTTCGGGGCCCCCATTAAAGCTTATCATATTAGGTCTCCAACCTAGACCGGTCCACTTATGTACCACTTTCTGTAGGGTCCCTGTCACTTCGCCCCTCTGTGTCTTACAGCAAGTCGGCACACAGTGTCAGTGCGTCCATCACAGTCCATCTTATAGTGCACTATATTTATACATATTATTATATATGTACACAGTTATATTTTATTTGGGGAGCATATTTGTTGATGTCAGACCTTATTTCTTTCATAAAGGTGTCGTTGTTCATTGCGATTTTTTGTTCTTCAAATTGTTACAATGGGAAATGACTTCTCTCGGTGTGGATCAATGGGTTTGAATTTTGAATAGTTTTTTGTTCATCCAGAAGGTGGCGATATACACTTTAAGCGGGTATTGTCCTGCACGCCTTCATAAACAATGTAACTCCTATTACGAAGCATGATGAAATAGCCTATGTAATCCTGACTTAATCTCATTACTGTGGTCTGTCTAAAACCAAGGCTGAATACATTAAGATACAAGAAAATGTGGATTGTGTTTGATCTGTAACTTGAAGGCAAACTTTGAAAAATTTCCACGAAATAATTTATATACTGCTGGGAAATTGATAGGATGTTTTTGATTAATATAATAAAGAAATAACTAAATAATGTACTTTGTAAGACTGATGCTTAAACATGATCCAGTTATTCTATTTCTTAGAGAATATTTGGAGCTTATTTTCATAACCTTGATGTTTTTTAAAATATCCATGCACAATAATATCATTCACGGAAAAAGGATATTAGAGTTTTTATTAGCGTTTTTGGTACATACAAACACTGAATATCAAACAAAATATTTAAATGCAAGTGCTGTTTCCATGTAACCTTTATCTTGGTGTGTCTCTTTGAGGAAAGAGGTATACAACCCAAAGGTTTAGATTTAACCAGCAGATGGTGGGAGAGAACTGCTTGGAGACGTGCTTGGAGTCACCGGCGTTAGTATTTTAGTTTAAAGTGACATTCTACCTTTAGAAATATAAACAGTTGTGAAACAGAGTTCAGATATATAAACATTCACGGGACAAAATATTATACCTTATTGTAAAAAACGTTAAGCATATAAAGCAGTTAATTGAAACTCATACCCAATTGACTGAACTTATATATATATATATAAATGTTGTTTGTATCTTGGAGATGTTCCTCAGAGTCCATTTCTGTACATTAGACTAAAGGGCACGTTTACCTGCAGTTATGGCACGATTGCCAGACCTTACACTGGGGTACAGCCCCAGTGACAAGCCAAGGTACAAATTGGTACCCTGTTTTCTGACAACGCAGGGCCAGGCTGTAGTCACGTCAGTTGCAGTGTGGAGTTCTAGTGTTTCAGTTCCTACATTTCCCTTTGATGACTTAGGAGTTCTGCATTGTATAAAATGGCAGAAATATTACTTTTCTGTATTTCTGCCATAATATCCTGGTGTAATCATGCAACCCAACCTGGTCTTTACTGTGATACCCCTTACTACCCACGCTTGATGATTCTGAGTGAAAAATCATTATGTCTGCTCAGTGCTCCACTGGTTGACACTCTGTTGAAACTTTGGATTAACTCCTATTGTAACATTGAGAACACCATATCGAAATGGAAAGTGTAACCGTATATAGATTGTCAATATAGGTATAGGTGGATAAGTACCCCTGATAGAAATGAAAACCTGCAGTTAATAAGCTGCCATAGAACCAATCAAGAAAACGTTAAGCTTGAAAACAATTGTAAATCGCTATAAAATATATTTGACACACCATACTGATACTGTGTCAGCCTTAAACCAGGAGAGTTTTCCTCTAAAGCCAGACAGAGTTTTCTGTAAAAATCTTTCGGTATAAAAGATACACTTAAAGTAAATAAAAAATATAAAACTTAAAATAATCTAGCTATGTACCAAAATAGATTATGACTGGATTCTACGCATTTCAACACAATTTACTATGTAAGGGATGGAAGGAATCAGATGTAAGCCAGAACTACATTCTGAAATGCTGCGGGTAGGATACATGCTATATTACACTCCATGGATCAGTAGAAAGTCCTTACACTGTAGATATCTTTCAAGTAATGCTCGCTACCTGTTGAAAATACTAATCACGTCAGCTGCGCTGCACGTTCCTTACTGCGTTTTCTGTTTCAGATGCCTGCGGCGTGATTCATGACCATCAAACCTGACTCAGAGTCACCACATGACTCTCTATGGCCAGACCGAAGCACCTGCCGGCACCCAGTACAGGGAGAATGCGGGAATACAGCATGACATGCCGGCTTGACGCCGCCGGGACTGCAGCCCTGAATGAGAAGTCAGTGGCTCGAGTGACACTGGAACTTAGTCAGGAGTGGATCTGATCCCCCGACAAGTGAGTCATGCTGTCAGCGTGCCTATGAGACTGTGATGGCAAGCTGACTTTTTATTGGTTGTTGTGTTTATGGATTCAGATTACCACGTTTTAAATGTTTTTGTTCTTGGCGGTCACGCCTGAAATCGGATAGTGACATTTTAATTAACAAGGTGGGCTTTATCGATGAGAGAAGCTTTAAAAGCTTGTTCGTGCTTCAGACCGACTCCTGTTTAATCACTGCTAAATGCACATGGCACTTGGTCATATATTTCCACAACCCGAGGAGACCTGAGTGTTCCGGGTAACAGTGAAATCCCAGTAACCTGAGGACATACAGCCTGCCATGGGGCACTGACTGTGATATGTTCATCGGGATAAAGAAGACCACTCTCACCGTTCATTTCCAAATTAATTATGTGGTATATCGTACCCGTTTTTTTTATATTCGACTGCAAATATGTCATACAGTTTTTTTTAGAAACACACCTTTCAAATTCTGAATATATAATATAGGACTGCGAAGACTGATATCAATGTTTCATCCAAGAATAATTCAATTCTGAACCCTGAAATATCCTCTTCTGGGATGCTTAACATTTTTCTGAACGTTTTCAAATTAGTATATAAATAAGTAAAAAAGAAAGTGTGTGTGGTGCGGTTGTGCACAATAATGTATATTTTCATGTAAGAATATAGTTTTCTATTCTGTCTTGAATATTGATTCAGATTCTGATCTTACTGTTTAACTCCTTCTCTAACAGATTTACTGCGATTCTGTTCTATTTCAAATATCCATTCAGTCAGTCCTGGAGGCTAAGGGGCAAGACTTCGGTCTCCAATTACAGGAAAAGCCTAACGATTACTCACCATTTAACACACTAACTCTCCATACTCCCGTCAGCCTGTTAAAATGATTTCCAAATGCATTTTACCCACAATGCCTTGCGTGTGCTGGGGTGCTGTGGCCAACAGTGAGTATGACTGTTTTCTGAAACAAAGCCCATGTCTTCATTCTCACTGTGCCCTTGCCAAGAAAGCACTTTCATGCATCACCAATTTTACTCCTTCATTTTCTGTTTCAATTTAATTAGTATGACGAAAAAAACCTTGGAAAAACCTTGGTCAACATGTTACACTCTGATGTTGCCTCATATGCATGTATAACACACATTCAATCTGTTTTTCTTGACCTCAGCAGCGCTTTCGATAAATTGAACTAAATGTCCCTCATAGAGGAATCTCTGAAAACAGGCAACTGGCATAAATTAGTACTTGGCCAGATTAGATATACATGGACTTTACGCCCGTACATCTGCCATCGACACATGCTCTCACCATACATTTCTCGAATATTGTGATGTTTTTCAAGGACAGCTAACAAAGGACCCCGGTATTAGTCATGTCGATCAAATGCGGCAAATGCAGAGATATCGGGTTACCTTCCACACAAATCTCATAAAAGCTTAATGACATCTAAAGATGGCAAAAAAACACAAAATAATGAAGGCTTCCAGTGTTTTCCCTGGCATGATTTTGTTTTAATTGGCATGGCAGATAGGACAGAATGTTACCAACATGAATGCGTTTTTCTTTCTCTTTCTCAAAGGTTGGCGCTCTTTATGACCCTGCAGTTTCGGGGCTATAGATGGATTAGAGGGCTGGAAACCACAGGGCGATGGAACCGGGCGTATGGGAGCTGGAGAGAACGACGGGATGCTGAAATGGATGGAGCGTGGGGTGGCCTGCGATGGGGCCGGAATGGTGAAAGGCGGAGATGGAGGGTGTTAAGAGGCAGGGCCATGCAGAAACTTTTTTGGGGGGGGGGGATTTAGGAGCTCCACCAACCTGGGGGGAGGTCCCACTCGGTAAAATCTGCATGATCGTTTGTGATGCACTGGTAAAATTAGTAAAGGGGAATTCGGGACTCAGGAGGAAGGCACTTTCAACCAACCCAGCAGAAAGAGCAGGTGCTCGGACACCCCCAGCCCGTGTCCCGGTTTAGGGAAGTTTATATTAAGCGTGGAACCTTAAAAGAACAGGGTGTACAGGAAGACTGGTTGAGATGCGATAGGTCATGGTGTATGGGGTGGCACCCAAGGACCAGGACAGGACACAAGGTTGTAGACTTCAGGTCAGGTCCTCTGACAGGGAACGTGCCTTCACCGCGGTAAATGAGCACAGCAACTTCAAAGGGCTGTAGCAACAAAAAATGCATCCAACTCCTCACCCAGCCCGGCCTCCCGAGGCATCCACACATCCTCGAAGCCGCCGTTTCCCATATCGCAAATAAACATCCTAACAGAATTTGCTCTCCAATTACCCGTGCTTGTTTTCATTCTATTAATAACTCATTAGAACTCAATGAGGCATCGTCAGGTGAATGATGGTGTCATGGCAACAATGATCTTTGACAGCACTCGAAAGGCTTTAAAAAAATTATTTTTTTAAAAAAGAAACAACATAAGCACATCCCCCATTGAGTAAAACATGGAATTTCTTGATGCATGCTTTGTTAATGTAAATGTACATTAGAGTTGCCATATTACAAGAGGCAATGTTTTGAGTCAGTGGTTTTGTGCTATATTTACATTTCTGAGCTTAACACTGGTCCCAGGGAGAGGTTCAATTTTCAGTGAACCAGAGATAACAAAGCATCAGTCCTCCGGCTGTTCTGATGTTTCATAAGATCCTACACGCGTAGCTCCTGTAAAACATTACATGACACATGAATATCATTCCTCTCCGCCCACCCTTCTTCACCCTATGTCACCCGAAACCAGTATCACAGTGGTATGTTGGTGCCCGTGTGGATTACAGACAGATTGCTTTAACATCACATGTCATGCAAATCTTTGAAAGGATGCTGTTTAAACAGCTGAGACCTTTAGCCAAGAACCACCTGGACCATCTGTGGTTTGTTTACGGTGCGCTGGTCTCAGTAGACCCTATTCCCATTTAGTGGGTAAAACCCCTAGTGTCATGTTCATGACTTATCCAGTGCTTTCAATACCATCCAACCTCTGCAACTGGGGATGAAGTTCAGGGAGATACACATTTCTGACCCTACAGTGTTCTGAATTATAAACAGCTTAGCAAACAGGTGACAGTTTCTGAGGCATCAGGACTGTGATAGTACAGGAGGCCACGGAATGTGTAATTCTAAGCTATATCATCTACAGACTCTTTTCTGTCATGCCAGGGGGCTTAGAAAATGAAGCATAGACTGGGAAGGCAACATGGAGGTTCTCTGGGGTCCACTTAAATGCGCTGTACAGGAAAGCCTTTTCGAGAAGGCTAAGGACTTCCAATATGTGCTGCAAGCTACTAAAGATGTTCTGCCAGTCTATGGCAGCCAGCATATTTTACTGTGATCCCCTGTATGAGTGACATCATTAAAAGGGGACACAAACGGACTGAACAGATCGGACAGGAGCCCTGGCTCCCTGGCGACAGCTGCTGAAAGGGGGTGATGACATCATCAAGGTAGCAGTCATCGTGACCCTAGTGTGGCTCATTCTCTTCATGATGTCATATCCATTACCTCATCACACTAAGATGTGCCCAGGGAAGCGATCTAATTACTTATTTACCATATATCATAATCTATAATATCAGTTGGGTATGCATTCCTGCCAGCTGTTAAGTTCCTGTTTTCCATAGTAAGTAATCCTGATTAACATTTTTAAGAAGACTGGTTCCTCGAGTCTCAGATACTTAAAATGATGGGGCCAGTGTGTGAGCAGATTTGGTCTTTGTGCTTGTGATTGGAAAGTCGTCAGGCTGAATCCCATCCTCGTCAGAATAGCGACAGGTTTGTCGGGGCCTTGAGCAAAGCTCTTAACAGATTTTATAAATCAAAAAAGTAAAAATATCAAGAGTCTTGTATTTGGATTGGTTACTTATGGTTAAGGTTAGGGCTGGGTGGGGGTTAAGGGTTTTGTGATTTGGATTAGGGTTTTTCCCATACAAATGATCGGACGGTCCGCATTTAGACAGGTACGTGGGTCTGTGTGAGTGTCAAAGATGGGATAGACAATATAATAGAATAGAAGAGAAATATAATACAAATAAAGAATCTTTTCATTTTTGATGACAATTTAATTGACAAGTTCGGTACTGACAAACTCTGCGAACTGCCTGGCAAATGATAATTACAGAAGTCAGGTGATATCCTAGCAACCAGTCCATGAGCCTCTGGGGACAATAAACAGAGAGAGACGGACAGCCGCTGATGGAAAGAAAAGCCTCTCTTCCGACTTCTCGTAAATAAACTTACATTAGAACGTAGCATATTAATAGTACACGTTAATACATGTGTTAATGCTAGTTATTAGCTATTGGATTCATGATAAACATGAAGCGCAACAAAACAGAAACGTTTTATTTCACATCTGTTTCGTTTCCTGGTCCAGTTGTGCTTGTGCATAAAGACTCTGCAGCTTGATCGGCAGCAAGCCGTTTTGCGGTAGTCAGTTCTATTACCGATTACAGTTCAAGCTGTAATCGGTAATAAGATAACGAGAGAGGAAAAATAGGCATCGCCTGCAATTACCTCAGCAAGTGATGTGTTAAGCAATATGAGGATAATGACTATAACAAATAATATCAGCCTCCTTTCAAGGGACGAATGTTCTGTGAGTGATGTGTCAGGATCATCCCTGTAGGATATCCCGCGGTGGATGTATCGACTCCCAAGACCTCAGAAGACCCCTCGTAACCGCCCGTCAGGCAGCCTGACACCCAGGTCATGAAGCTCCTCTACCTCTATGAGCTAATCCTGTTTTTGTCTCATCCCAAAAATGGTATTTTCAGAGGGCGACAATGAGGCGCTGATTCGTACTGGCAGCATTGGCCTGAGACCTCGAATTGGGCATTTGCAGCCACAACAGGCAGGAATAAGCCGAGGACAGCAGACTCAGGCACCTCTGAACACGTCGCAGAGCTATTAGAAGGCTGTATGATCGCTTACGGTTGCACGGGGTTTCCCGGCTGGCCCCTGTCCATCCCCGGCCACACACTTCCCGTAAATGTTCCTCATGACTAAGCCAAACGATTATTTTTACAAACCCATTAGTCTTTGCAGTGATGAAAGCTGGCATTCCGTCCCCTGGGGAGAACCTCTGCCCTCGCTTCCCTGTTTTGGTAAGAGTGCTTTGACCCTGGCCAAGATAAGAATTCTGTAGATATGGTGCAAATGATTGACAGGCCTAGGGAATCCGAACACAGACCTGCCTCTCGAACTCTCCCCAATTAGTTGGTGGTACCATCAGAAGTGGTTTATTTGCACCCCTTTTGACTTGTGTTGTGACTCCGCTGGAACCGGCACTGACATTCGCATTGTTTCTAAGTTTGTTCCCGCTCAAATAATTGACTCAGGAAGGACATTTGTTTGTTTTTTTTGCCTTTTACGGAGCGGCCTGATCTGGCCTCGGATTGGCTGGCTCAGACGGCAGAGATTTCTGACGTCGCCGAATAGCTAATAATAAAAGTCACCTCTGTCGCACATTTCGTGCTGCGTCGTGTGCCCTGTCACACTGACCCTTACGTGCCTGTTAGCGGCACCCCAGCACGTCTCACGCTAAGCTCGCCCGGACCCTCTAATTTGCGTGAGCGTCCCTCTTCGGAATGTCCAGAGCACGCTCTCCAGTGTGATGTCATTGCTAATAGCAGGCGCTCTGAAAGAAAGGACATTCTGTGGCCACGCGCTCTAAATTTAGCACTGCCGTCTAAGCTGAATGACAAAATAGAGGGCATAATCGACTCTAATATTCAGACTCACATTGTGTTTGCAGTTGTAAAAAAAAATCCGCGACCTTGTCCAGGGTAAGCAATAGAAAGAGAGATGGATGCATGCATTAAAAAAAATATATATATTAATATTGTGTAGATATACAAGGCATGATGGTTATTGGTATATTGATTCTTGTAGATTCCAAAGTAAATGTATTGCTACTCTATGATTGATTAAAATGAGAGACTTCAAAATTACTTTCTGTTTAGGCCCATATGATCAATCAGGTCATTGTAGAATGTGTTCCAAAGCCAGAGTAATTTCACACTTTGGATGGCATATAGTACCGGTAAAAAGTTTTAGAACCCCACAATTTCACCATGTTGTTCTTTTTTCCTGAGGTAGTTCTGGTATAACTTGGACTTATGTTTTGGGTCATTATCTTGCTGTAAGATGAACACCTGACCAACTAGGCGCATACCAGAGGGTATTGCATGGTGCTGCAGAAGACTGTGGTAGCCGTTTCAGTTCAGGGTGCCTCTCACTCTGTACACATCACCGACCCTGGATCCAGCAAAACAGCCCCAGACTATCACACTTCCTCCTCCATGTTTGACAGTTGATGCCACACACTGTGGAACATCCCATCGCCTACTCATCGGCTTACAAAGATCCTGCGTGATGAACCAAAGATTTAAAATTTTGATTCAGCAGTCCATAATACCTTCTTCCAGTCTTCAGTAGTCCAATGATGGTATTTCATGGCCCAGGCAAGCCTCTTTGTCTTATTCTGATGTCTTAGCAGTGGCTTTCTTGCTGAGACTTGCTTACTACGACCACTGTTAAGCTCTGCTTGAAGCTGTGGTCCTGTGAGCCGCCTATCACGCAAGCTGGTGACTCTCAGAGACTTGTCCTCTGATTCAGTTGTGGCTTCGGGTCTGCCAGACCTCTTCCTGTCAGAGTTTGCCCCAGTTTCTGAGTGCCTTTTGATGGTGACCGAAACTGTACTCACTGACACCTAGGCTTTCTTTGCAATTTCTCTGCAGGAAAGGGCTACATTTTTAAGTGTTATGATGGTCTGTCTCTCTTCCATTGTTAATTGCCTTTTTCTCACCGTTTTTGTAGCAACACACTACTTTGTTATTGTTATATTTCAGTTTTGGATGACCTTTTTTTAACCTCTGGCAGTTCACCACTTACCTTTGTACCATTTCAAGCTATCAACTGGACTTGAAAGACTTGAATTGCAATAGATAACTGGAAAAATTAGGGTATTCTAAAACTTTTGACCGGTAGTGTATATTATAAGAAGCTTCTGAGTGTTCTCGTAACGAGGGGAACACCTTGCTGAGATGCTCATTAAAATGCTGGTAAGTTAAGGCCATGTTTTTAGTAATTTATAAACACATTCATAACAAATAATAATGCCTTCAAAAAGCATTATAAATATGGTTATAAATATTTTTTGAAAGGCATAACACATTATAACCATGTGTATAATGCATTATGAATGCTTTATGAAGCTCTCATCTATACTGCACTATAGATACCTTCATAATGCATTATAATGGCTGTTATAAGTAATAAGGATGCTTTGTACTGCATTATAAAGTTATCAAGGGTGTATTATAGGTGAGAGCTTCACAGAGCAGTCATAATGCGTAATACACATAACTATAATGTCTTATGCCTTTTTATAAATTGTTATAGCCATGTTCTTTACTTTATGAATGTGTTACAATGAATTATAAGAACAGTTACTAGGCTTTATGGATATGGGTTTCATAGAAAGTGTTACCAAAATGTTGAATACACCAACAAATGTGCCCTTACAATGCTGCCACTGGCAGATTGCTCGTGTTCTGCTGTGCCATATAAAGAGCTCTTTGATGGGGTTCTCCAGTCAGCCCGGCGTAGTGTGTGTGGCATAAAACCAGCACAAAGCTTTTCTTTTCCTTGGCAAGGACAGTGCTGAGAGCTACTCATAAAAAATATATAAAATGGAACATTGGTCGACAGTATGTCACTGAACTGTTTTCATGCACTGTTAAAGTTCTCGCACATTTTTGCCAAGCAGTGTGCCATTAATGTAATATTTTAAAAACACGTCGCGGTAAAACTACTGATGATTCAGTTTATTCAGGGAAAGCCGTGCTCTGCTTCTCTGACACAACAACGCGATCATGGAAAGACCGAGAGGCGAGATTTTTCCTGCTTATGTTTTCAGACTATTCGTATGAGAAATCACCTTTGAGGAAAGCCTGAGCAGGGTTGATTATCATTTCAAGTCTCTCAGGATGTTTTGAATTCTATATTCAGTTATAACTGCTTCGTTTTTCAAGTGACCATATATTTCTGTAAAAATTTCAATTATTTGTATCTTACTCATCATTTTCTCATTGTTTATTAATTTTTTTTTCTGTTGAGAAGCACATTCGGAAGAACATGCAGGCCCATAGAGTTTTTCCCTGAAATGAACCGTTTGTGCGCGTCCACATTCCTGCATAGCATGGTTGATCTGTGCAATGAACTCAGTGACTTCTGCATAAGAGGATGACATGCCTTGTTTCTGGACAGGGCTGGATTAAGGTGGGTGCTATTGGTGCTGCAGCATTAGGCCCCTTCCTGAAATAGGCTCAGATGGAAACAGACGAGAATTTTCTGGAAGCTGAACAGTTTTCCTTCGTTATTATTAAGCTCAAAATAATTTTTAGAATGAAATTTGGAGTCCGACTTTCGAACGCCTAGACGCAGCGTTACTTACTATACAGTTACTATTGTTCTTTGCACTGTGACGTAACTATGTCGCTGTGTTTATTGTTACCCGAAGATTTCAAGTTAATGCAATCGATTTTACGTTAAACAGTTTACTTAGTAATTTAGCTGCGTTTTATTTGCAATATCTTGGGGATTCTTGCCAACTTATTACTGTTCGGTAAGTGCCACGCAGTAAATTTTTCACCTTGAAAGTTAGTGGTACAGTAAAAATCAGTGGCTATTTAAATGGTTATCTGTATTGTTATTATTCATGTTCAATAAAGGCTGGCTGGTTGCATCGCTCAGCAATTATGCTGAGTGTCGATTGGGCCTTTTTTGCACTCAATTCCATCTTAATCCGGCCCCTAGTACTGGACCTTTACATTGCGCCAGGAATGCACTAGTCACGTACATCTTTTGTAAAGTATAACTACTACAGCCACAATTGGCTAAAACAGGTCGAAACCGGTATCAAAGAAAAGATACCAGTCGACTCAGAATCTTAATTCTTCGTGATGACTAACTGTTGTTTCGATTGTCACTGGGGAAACACCATAGTGGTGTTTTGTAGTACCGTAACTTAGGAAGAAGTGCTGAGATCAAGCCGAGATCCCTCAGGCTGGTTTAAGCACCGATGCCGACACTGGGGCCAGGTGTTCTGAAATTGCTTAGGTGTCACAGACACACAGGGGTGTGTAAATTCCCCAGAAATGGAACCAAATGTGCTGAAACTTTGTGAGGAACGTCGAGAACCTTTTTGTGGTGTGTCTGTTTCTGACCCGAAAGCGTGTTTTTCTTTCATTCATCAGATTCTGGGGCCCGCAGAACAGACTTCCTGTTGGACGTTGAAAAACAGCCGAATACGTCACAGTCTGGGAAGTCCCGGCTTTTCCTGATGTATTTCGAATAGTTTCCCTGAAAGATGCACTTTCTGGCCAGTGCTGGATTTGTATTTCATAGGAACAGAGGGAAAGGTCAGAATAAGCTGGTACCCTCAGGGAGAGTCAAGCTATAAGGTAATGAAGTAGAACTGACTTTGGAATAGCATGTCCTTAGGAAATCCAGATTAATTAAACTTGTCTACTCCAGCGGCCTGACACTTTAGGGTAGAAATGAATGTTGTGGCAGGGTGTTTGAAATCACAGGCGTACACTTAAGCTGTAATGAGAAGTAACAGCAAACACCTCAACAGTCATAGGACATGCTGAAGAAGACCTCAAAACACATAATTGTGTCTTCCTGTAGGTGCAACATAAATGTTTAATATTTCAGCAACATCAAATGTTAATGTGGTGATTTATGTATGATTTTTTTTTTCCCTGGATATCAATATTTTTCTGAGGAAGAATGGGTTGTTTATTTATACAAACAGAGTTTAAGACCATACATTTATTAACAATGCATGTTGACAGAAAGGTCATGCCAAAACAGCACAGACCCCCAAGTTCAGAGTCTTTTTACCTATCAGTTCCGTGATCCTGAGCAGGCCAGTCTCCAAGTGCTCAGCGCTGACTGGACCACTACTAGTAGACACGGGGAACACAGCTATGGTGGCGCGGTGCCTGGGCAGAGTCTTACCTGGGGCAAGCTTGTGGAACTAAACAAGGCTGGGCAGTCAGAAAACAGGAAATAAAGTGTTTAGCCAAAACTGAAGAGCCAAACAAAGTGAATCAGAGCACCGTAAGATCAAAATTATATTCAAAATCAGTATGGCAGACTGAGACTGAGTAGGGCTGAGTAGGAATAAACAGAAACTCAAGGCTGGCAGAGAAAGCATAGGTCATATTGAGCTCAAATAGAATGATTGTGGGTGTGGCTGACTGGAACCATCCAGAAGTGGGTCAAGCTGCAGAGGATGCGCAATGCTGTGGTAGATTACTCATGAACTGACTTCTGCAAGTGACAGTTGTTTACTCATTAATCACTTATTTGTTTTTAACTTTGGACTACTTGTGTTGCTGTAATAATATTGGTAACGGGGCACAAATAATATAGCATTATGCTATTACTTATGTATTAATTAAACACAAACTAAGTGTTAGTTACATATGGATCTCTTGTTAATTCGACATTAATCGCAACGCATGTTTTATCTCAAGCATTTACTATATTTGTTATTATGTCTGTTAATACTGTAAACCTGTAAACTACTAAATGTACTACTGAAGGAACAAAAAATGATTTATACATGTGAAATACTGATCTAATGTTTGTTCATTGTTACTGAATTGTTACACATCATTTATCTCAAGTAGCTACTATATTTGTCCATAATTTGCACTTTAGTAGTAACTGAGTTATTATACTTAAGAATCCAGAGACCAGGAGAATAGCTAAACATTTATTTAATTCAACTAAATCCTGTCTTTGATATTTGCTATATTAAGGGAAACAGAATACATAGGCATCAGAGATTTATGTTAGGCCAACAGGTAAAGCTAACCAGAGCATATTTATATTTACCTGCATTAGAAAAATCGGATATAAAACACTGTCAATATTTGCATGAGCTAAAACATTGTTATGATTAATTGATTTCTCTTTGAAGAGATTTTCATTATTGGCTCTGAACTGATGACCCCAGAAGAGCTAGTTTTAACATGGTTATTTCATAGAATACTATTCACCCTTCATCCATACTTGAGCAGTGGTTTTGCAGACAGTACTGGCATTACTGCCCAGGTTCTAAAGCATGTGCTTCAGGTATAATTGCAGTGTTAAATTGTGTATAATGCATCTAGACCCTGTCATTGTCTGCCCCATGCTACTTGGGATATGATCTGGACTCTTACCTCAACAATACGAAATGGCAGCCATATTAATGTACATGGGATAAATAGTATTTGCACAGGTGTGAAGTTGCGAGGTCAGAGTGCAGGGTTAGCTAGCATCCACCACTTCTTAAACTTTAGGGGTGGGGCCAGCCAGCTGAAAAGCCCTAGCTGAAAGCTGATTGGCCCCAGGAGCGTCCCCTCTGTATGAAAATGGACCCTGTCATGCGCTCCACCTTAAAACGTCCCAGAATGACCCCTGTCTGGACCACTGTAACGTCCACAGTATCCAGTGTTCTGGGCCTCAGTATCCCAGTTGACTCCTGGCAGCCGGCCTCTTGGATGACATCCATGGCCTTCGACTTCCTCCCAAAACATCTAAGCTCTCATTCATATGTTTCGCACTTAATAAAATGCATTCTTGAAAACTGTAATAAAACACACCCTGCATATCCATCAAACAATGAAATCGCCTAGTTTTAAATTATCCACATATGGAAAAAATAAGAGTCTGGCAAGCTCTCAGCATCTGTGACCCCATCATTGAGCACTTCCAGATGAAATCACCTGCCTAATACCCTGCTTTCATCTTCCAGTTAACAGCCGCGCCCCCAATATGTCTCTATTCCTTTGTCTTGTATCTGGCTTCCTGGTACCTTCTCCTCATTCCCCTTTTCAGCCTGTCTGTAAGTATAGAGTCTGTCTTGTGTCCTGTGAACGTGCAGATTAGGGAACAACAGACAAATATTGTGTTCAAGGGAAAACCATAGCATTTGTAGTTGCTAATAGCAAATTGTGCATTAAATATTTAGTGCATAATATATATTAGAGATATATTTAATGCATAAAGCACATCATTTTATGTACAATCCCCAGTGAGGTAGGGGTTAGAGTCCCCTGTGAAGTATGAGCTAAACTGCCCAGTGAGGTAGAGGCTAGAGTCTCCGGTGAGGTAGGGGATAGAGTCCCCTGTGAAGTATGAGCTAAACTGCCCAATGAGGTAGGGGCTAGAGTCTCAGGTGAGGTAGGGGTTAGAGTCCCCTGTGAAGTATGAGCTAGACTCCCCAGTGAGGTAGGGGCTAGAGTCTCCAGTGAGGTAGGAGCTAGAGTCCCTGGTTTGCTAGGACTCAAAATCGCCTGTAAATAAATACAAATTGATAGATTGATTGATAGACAATGTTTGAAAGATTTGGTGTTCATCTAAAAAGTTATTGTGCAGGAATAATGTATTTATTCCAGTGTAGAGCAAAAAATAACAATAGATTTCTCTGCAGACTACTTTTAGCTCAGTTCCATAGAATCAAGTTTTTTTCTAAGAGCATTGCATTTTTCCTTATCTTATTACAACAGGAGAAATTGCAGTTTTCAAATGAAATGCTCCTGACAAATGGTATTCTCACAAAATAAAATGGTGACAGGATGCAGCTGAGTCTCTCTAAACTATTTCAGGATTGTGGCTCTATCCCATGTTTTTCAATGCTAAGAAAGACACATTTTCAGATCTGCTCTGGGATTAGCAACAAAAACCTATGCATGTTTCCAGCTGTACCCAGAGCCAAACCACCAACCAATTACTCCAGTATCACAAACAAATTAGTAACTGACATAATGTTCAATTCAATTCAGCTTGGTTCAATTCAATTCACTTCAATTCAATTCAATTCAATTCAATCCAATCCAATCCAATCCAATCCAATCCAATCCAATCCAATCCAATTTCCTTCCCTTCCATTGCCCCCCCTTCCCTTCATTCAAGCTCAATTCAATGTCCCTCCAAAAACAAGAACAGAATAGTACAGGAGAGTAATACAGTAGTAAAATTCTGCGTGGTAAGGAAAAAAAACCTTAAGAGAACAGGAAAAAAACTGGTTATAAGAATAAAAAAAAGTGGGGATCCAAGGTCACCTGCCTTGGGCATGTTAATTTCATATAATTCCTAGAAAAAGTAGAGATATTAGAAGCTCTTCTAAAAGAGGAGTTGTGGTTTTCTGTTCAGGTGGCCGTTAGGACAGGCAGGAAAACTGCTTCTAAGGCAAGGTGTGAGCTTGCAGGTCTTGATGTTTGTCCCAGGCATAGACAGCAGCCAGGGAACCAGAGAAGATTAAAGACAATATGGTACTACTGATACTGATGAGCATTCATACATGGAGACAAGCAGCAGTGCTAGCAGCATTAAGTTAGACTTGCATAGACTAGCAAAGCTAGCCTAAAATAGCAGGTCTCCTGTCTCAATTTAAATACTGAGACAGAAGGGAGGGTATCCCTGACATTGGCTGGAAGACACTACTATGAGCTGAGAGCCCAATAGCTGCAGGCTTGACTGCCAACACTTGCATTAATTCACAGTAATTATGCGCTTTTATTCAATTACGAAGAAGCCTGCCTCCTGTGACCCGAGAGCACAATCTGGGCTGTACACATTAATCAGAAGGAGGGTCCTGACCTTTTAATGACTTATAAGTGAGGATAAGGATTTCAAAGTCCGTCCTGACACGCTGAGCTCACGCATGACTTAGGAATGTGCGTCGTGTCGTCTTCTCATAGTCGGGATTTTGGCTGCAGTACCTCAGAGTTGCAGAGAGGCAAGTAGTATACAACTCATTCTTCCTGGGAGCATGGAATTGTGGTAGCCTAATCTGCTGCTGACAAATGAGTGTATTAATTCCTATTCTATCTCGAGTGGCGAATTAGAAACGGCATTAGTCAGGCAATTTTTCCAAGCTGCGGGAAGAATATCTCGGATAAGGAGTAAACACGAGTATTTAAAAAGACAACAAGGCCTGCATTTTTTTGAGCTGTATTGGTACAAACAAAAGCTTAAGCCGTGGTTGATAGGAGCTGACAGGAAAGGCATTCTAATCAGCGCTGCTGCCTACGAGTAACAGGACCTCAGATCAGTTTGGCACTGGGGAGAATATTTAATGTTTTACTTCAAAATACTTTGTTTAGGAGACTCTGGGCGGTGTCATCGACGGGACATGATATGTTCAAAGTGGCAGCATATACAGAGGAGAACTATGCTGAGGCCGATAGCTATTCGAGGGGGATTCTATTTAGTCAGCTAAATAACATTCATGGAAGAATGAGGGAACCCACTTATCGACAGATGCAAAGAAGGTTAACAGTATCAACAGTAACAATATGATCTAGACTTCTATATTCTATAGGTATGGGACTTGTTCAGATTCCTGCATGAAAACATGACGGTGCATTTCTGGTTCAGGCCACCAGTGCTGTGGTCAGAAAGCCATACTGAACAAAGAATAAGGAACCGAATTGAGGAGTATTATGGGATTAACTCTGTTTGCATTTGAGAGGCAGCTATCTTGTAGGATGGGTTTTTATTATGTTAGGTCTGACTACAGACACTTTGAAAGCATCCAAAATGAGGCCTGGCGTTTTATGTGATGTGTGTTTATAATTTTAAGGATGGGCTCCCTAAGTATTGCCGGAGGATGTTTAGGTTGGAGGAATGGAATGGATGGGCAGTTGCGTTGTTTTCAACATTTTTTAGGCCATGATTTTTAAATCCTTGCCGAAACAATGCTCTCATTGTCCATTGTAATGAAGCTTCTTTAGGATTTAACTGCTCGTTTGCAGAAGCTGAGGTGTAACGTTTCCCATTTCACAATTAGAATGATGATTGCTGCTAATATTAGTTCAAACGGTGGCTAACGATTCGACAGTGCTGTCCGCGGAGTTAGCCGTGCTTTTCAAATGGAAATGAGGGTCGTTGGCACAGCAGCCAAAGCAGGCAGTATACAGAGCTTTCCTCTATTGCACGATTTAATCAGTCCAGGCAGACTGATAGAGCTGCGATGTAACTGTTTTCGACTTAAACTTAAGCCTGTGGCACCACAATGTAAGACAGATCATTAATTTACAATGAGTATCTGGCGGTTTCAGCTACTTTCATGTTTAAAGGTGATGTTTTCTTCAGCACTTCCCTTTGCCTTCTTGGATATTAACGCTAAGGGTGAGATTTACATAATTCGAATGAAAGACGGACTTCAAAGAATCACCACAGCGAGAAGCCTCAACACAACGGCCCTTTCCTGGCCAAATGGTTAGCTTTGGGTAGCAGCGATGAGCACAAAAGAGCATCAATAAATAGTTTGGCTGCAAGGTTCAGACATCATCCCTGTGAGCCCATGGACAAGAGGTATCGCTATTTGAAAGTGTCAGAGAAGATTAACCCTACGATCCAAGGAAGAAACAAAATGGCCAGGAGCATCTCATAATCAAAAACATCACATGCTGAAGAAAACATCACCTTAATACGAAGTATACGAAATTCAGGCAGTATTGCAACTTTAAATGAATCTAAATTTAAATGAATCTAAATATCTAAATTAGAAAAAAAAGGTGACAAGTTTGAAAAACATGGTATTGAGAGTCTGCAAGCTACGATGTGGATATTTTAGGTGAGCAAGGAGCGAGGAGACTACATTCTTAGCACTACATCTATGACTAGAACAACGTTGTTTCCTAAGGATTGTGCAGTAAATAGTGAAAAGTAGTCTCATGTTTTGGATGTGATTTTTGGGGTGTATATCTATCCATACATCCATCTATCATCTATTCATCAGAGGTAGACGGGTGACAAAGAACAGCCTAGGAATTTGTCACTGACTGGGGGGAAGGAGGGCATATTTCAATCAACCAGTTGACCAAAAGTAAAATAAAATATTACCCATTAATCATCCTGCCAAAATTGACTGATGGATTGGGGGAAAATGACTAATCCATACAAACCGGTCCACTGGGAAAATTCACAAACTTACCAATGTCCTGTCCATCCATTCACCCATCCATCCATCCATCCATCTATCCATTCGTCCATCCATCCATTCATTCATCTTGGCCAGGCTTTGGGGGACACCTAGACCCCGTCCCTCTCAGCACAGGAAAGAACAGGTATAGCCTCAATGGGACTCCTGTTCTTCACTGGACACATATATACACACACTGACACACACACACACACACACACACACTCTGTTATACTCTATTTAGAAACATACATTAGCCTAACTGCAAGTTGTTGGAGGAAATTGGATTCTCTGGGGAAAATCCACGCAGCACAGGGAGTACATACAAACTTCACACACATACAAAGATCAAAGGGATTCAAACCCTGTACCAGCCAACAACACCATCCAATGAACTACCAAGCCACCCTAACAGTCATAGGAAATCAAATTATTGACATAAGGCGCCCTTGTGATATATATAAATTTTAGTGTAGGTCTAGATATAATTACTTTTTCCTGGCGATATTCCGTTGTTTTTGATGCTTGATGATTAGAGAATTCACAGGGTGCCCCAGGTCAGAGCAAGAAATGAACCACAGGTAGGAAAAATATCCAGCCGGCAATTGCGTGTCGTGGGGCCAGGGCCCGGCAGCTGCTCTGAATGGAGAGGAAAGTGATTAGTTTGCCCTGTAATGTGATAACACTAATGATCCCCTCCAGTTCTCGTAGGACGGAGACCATGCCGCTAATCAAAGTCAGGCCAACCCCAAAGAACATGGCAGCTGTTAGCCTTGGGAGTGCGGCCCGCTGTCTTGTTTCCTCCCTGTACAGGATCGCAGTGGCAGGACGCAGAATTGGATTCTGGGAATTTTCATTGAGCGTTTTCAAACTTCATGATGCTCTATGACCCTGGTGTGACCTTTGGCATCACTGTAGAAAACCAAGCTAGAGACTTCATTACTGCCAATGGAGCAGTTGAGTGCTAGCGCCACAGTGCCCGATATCAGGGAAGACTTTCATTGACACTGCAGATTTATGACTGTTATGATTCGTAACATTCCTAAGTATTGAGTCATGAAAGGCAGGCACAAGAAACATGACCTGCATCAAGCAAAGAATCTGTAGTTTCAATTGGTGTCTGACACCCAGGTGATTGACAGCCAGAATTAAGGCTGGGAACTGCTTTGACTGAATGTGAAAGTCTACTGTTTTCTAACAATCTGTACAGTAACTTAACAGTTCTCGGTTAACGTTACTGGTGGCTGCTAATCCATGGAGCCAGACCCTGCAAAACTTTTTTGAGTCAGGAAACATTGTCAGTGTTTAGCATTCAATCATCTTACCAATGCTGATAAATGACTAAGATATTGTATATTAAAATAAATAATATAGTTAACATGCAAGCTGTAAGCATTCAATTATCCATACACTGTTTTAAAGTAACTTTGCTATACATTAACCTTATGTTGATGACAAATTACTGCAAATTTACTTAATGTGTATTGTGTAGTTACCTGTGATATTGTCTTCTCTGTGTGAAACGTAAATTACTGTGAGATAATTTGGTAAAATACAGCAGACAACAAAAACAATCCGACAACTTTATACCTGAAGGTAGATAGACTCTTCGATTAAGGAGACAAAATGAAAACATTAACCGGTTCTGCAGGTTATAAGAACGCAGAAGAGATCAGAATAAATCCAAAAACTGAATATACATGAACCTTCACTTTACTCTAACTTCTGCCTACATAACATTTCTCCTCTGTTGTTTTCTTGTTACCGGTGGAAATGCGGGCAGGTTCTCAAAAGGCACCAACCAGAACCAGCCCAGCACCAGCACCGGCCCCGTGTTGCTGGAAATGAGGCACTTCTTGCTCAGAATGCTTCATAATATCGATTCAATTAGCACCAGTACAGCTCACATTTATGATGATTGTTTGTTTATGTACACGGTTTATCAGCTGTGTTGACAAAAAGATATCCATCCATCCATCCATCCATCCATCCATCCATCCATCCATCCATCCATCCATCCATCCATCCATCCATCCATCC
>JAODKN010000042.1:9423388-9441036 GCA_026774425.1 Petrocephalus zakoni
ATCCATCCATCCATCCATCCATCCATCCATCCATCCATCCATCCATCCATCCATCCATCCATCCATCCATCCATCCAGATTTCTTATCTAATGTGGGGTTAGTGTGTTTAAATAATACTAATAAAAGGGGCAAAACGTGGCTGATGGTCTCACAAAATACACCATAAGTGTTCTAGAGGATTCATTTCACCATTTTAAATGCTGCAGGCCACATTTTCATTCAAAGGACTTACAGCTGTACCATTTCTACGGCAGGATACAAAATTTACTGCAGTTCCAGTAAAGCACCTTTTTTAAGGAGGCACCTTCAGCTATTTCAATAGGCAACCTTCATCTTACAAATCTGTGTCCTTATCCACGGTTCTCTCCAGGGACCTGGTAGAAATTAAAGATTTTCACATGAAATGAGCTGGCGTTTCACAGTAGCTCAATGACAATAAAGGACAGCCAGTCCTGGAACACCAGCACTGATTGTAGGCTTAGCTGCTTTGAAGCAGCACTCAGTGCTTCATAACAAACATCCGGTCTGAGGCCGAAATACGCTGCCCTAACTAAGATAGTTGGGCCTGTCCAAACATATCATGTGGCTTGGAGGGATTCACTCTGGTCAGACCACTAGAAGAGCTGGGAGAGTGGCTCCTACAGAACAGTCACAAGAATGAGAGCCTGCTATTTCATTTCTAGCTGTATAAGATGAACCCAGAGGCTGGCCATGAAGGGCGTATACCCCCTCAGTAATATTTAATGACCAAAACCATGGGTCCTCCACAGAGACACAAACAAGTTCTGTCAACTGAATAGGCAATTTAATTGAGCAAGCCACGTCAATCCTCACAGAATGCAGGACAAAATGACTCTCAGAGATCTGAATCTGTCACCCTCGGACTCAAATCTTCTTCAGTGCACTGATGTGTGTAATGGCGGGGTTTTATGCAAAGTAAGCTGGGAAATGGCAGTCTCTAGTGTTGAAGACCAAGGGCAGATGTAACTCAGGTCAACAGAGATGTTCCAGGAATTAAAACCACTTAAGCACAAACCCATCAGGGCAGAGAGACGATAGGACGTCAGCGGGGAGTCTGATGGCTTGGCCGAGTATCCGAATGGAAATACAAATAACATTTTTCATCCTATCCAATCACTGTAGACTTTCTTTATGAGTGTTTAGTGCACTTAATTCGATTGTCAGTACTTTTCCGAAAAATAATATGACCAAAGGTAACCACGCGGTGTGTGGCCCATCTGTAGGTTTGTATACTTGGCCTTCGGAGCCCCTACAACGTCATGAACAGCTGCGGATGCAGACAGTAACGCTCCCTCCCAAGAAGACAGGCGTGCTCATTCAGCACATTCTTCGCACAAATCTCCTGCCAAAAGGAGACGCTGAAGTCTTTGACATGTGCACCGGCTTTAGCATCTAAGAAACCATATACTTGGCAGAAAAAGGCAGATGAAGTCATCATGGAAGCATAACAGTCTGCAACTGACGGAAGCGGCCTCAGAGATGGAGGGTCTGTGGGACTGTCCTCACAAGGATATGGTGTCCTACCACAGAATCTCCCATTTATCACCCTGGAAAGCCAGGGTTGAGGAAGTCGAGTTTTTCTACTTGACAAAAATAGTGTATTTTCAACCCTGTGATTTAAATCAAATCCTATTTTCTTAATACCTTCACTCCTGATACATTCCCCATTACACCTGGATACTGAAAGTGGTAATTCTTTTTAAAGTAAAATATTTCAGTTCTAAATCAGCATTCAATCAAATAATAGCGTGTAATGGCAAGCTGCCATTTGTAATATAATGTAAGATTTCTGTCAGTACCATTGTCGGTGTGGGGCATTTTTTCTAATAATATGTAGCTTGTCAATACAAATTCCAGTACCATGATTCACCCTCTTTCTTTGGCATGTCAGTACATAATGGGACGAATTGAATTAGTTTTAAGAGCCTTTTCTAGGTACCAAAGCTATTAGTCCTTGGAAGACTCATACATTTACTGTTTTTTAAATTTGGTTCAAGTTCTTATGAAATGACAGTTCCTTCTCATTATGCTGAGAAAGATTATTTCTCATGTGTAACCTAAATCCACACATCACAGTTTTTGCTCATGTTTCTGCATTGAAATGTCTTAAAACAGAAATCTCATTAACGTGACTTCAGCATGTTTTCAAATCTGAAACTGGCATATTCGGTACACTGGCAGACGCAAATGGAGATGTTAAGTAAAATATATAAAAAAAATCAGTGCCAGTCAGATTTCTGAAACGGATTGTAAAATGTATTAATATGCATGATAGTATCTCACAATAATTTTAGTGAGTTTATGCTGTCTGATAAATGTTGGTTTGAGCCACATAGAGCAATGTAGTATCGGTAAGGCTGTACCATGTAAATGGGCAAATTTTGAGCCATTTTGGATAAAACTGCCAGATGACCGCCTAAATTTAGTCAGTACAATACTTTAAACTTTATTTAAAAAATAGCTAGAGCTGGAACGTTAGCATGCATTAGACATGAGAGTAACTCAAATACCTTGCAGTCCCATAGAATGAAATATCCCAGTCAATTTTACACAACAATTAGCTGATTTTAAATGGTTATAATTTAGATTTTAAATCATCAAATATCTGAAAACAATAAAACAGAAAAGAGCAATTCCCATGTGAAATACAGTTACGGAACACAATAAGAAAAAGCAAAATGACCATCTTTCCATCTTTTAAGTTTCCATTATCTGTGTGGTGGACTTTATCAGGAAGAAAACACACAGCCCTTTCCATCAAGGGTAAGATTCAATAGAAGTGAATAAAAGATGGGGTTATTAAAACCTCTGCAATTCCACTGACTTTTAAACGGGCAATATTATCTAGTTAACCTTAAAAGTTCGTAAATGTGATGTGGGGGCTCAATGGATAAATTAAAATTAATGCCCCCCCACACAGATAATATGTCCCTGCTAACTTCAGATGCTTCTATTTTAGTGCTTATGCGAAGTGATTAAGGTAACGAGCTTGCTGCCGTCCACATGGGTGTGAATATGACTAGTGAACCGTTAACTGGCCTGTTTAACATCTGAACATGTAAATAAAACTGGGATGCAACAGCGGTAGAGAGACATACTACACATCAGAAATACAACATTTTTGCATTTCTTTATTAAACTGCTTAAGTAAAAGAACCCAAATATTAATATAGAAGTTAAAATATGCAGTAATATCAAAATTCAGAAATTATTTTTTACATTTTACCAAGAATAAATGTACTTTTTTTGGCAGGTGACCAATAAACTCGATTAAAGAAGCTTCAGTTAGCGAGCAGAGGCCAGCTATTGGTTTATTTATAATACGACAATTGACATGTGATATTGCATATCTGACACACTTCAGAGCTGATGTAGGTTTTACCATGACATTCAACAATCAGCTGTGCAGGCTGTGTACTTTGCGTTTAGTCACGAGGCATATAATAATATCACCACGCAGGCTGCAGGCTCGTTTGCCATTTTTTAATAATGTAAGGTCACATGGAGAACCACTCTTGCATATTTACAGTTCTAATCTCTAGGAATGCATTTCAGGCACATTTACATTGAAAAATAGAATAGATTATTTTTAAGCAGCATTTTATGTTTGGAAAACATACACCATACAGTTTTATTTAAAGGTATAATATCTACAAGTGCTTATTTTTACAAAAATACATCATATTGTTCATCGCAGCACAATGACGTGTCAAGGGTTATTTAGTCTAAACATTCTGTTGACTAACAAACCACCAAAGGTTCCAAAGTAGTTTTACTTGATTTTATAAACACTATTTAAAGACACCTTAAATAAAAGCACACTTGTGGAAATATTATAAGAAGCTGACAGAGTTTCTTAGGCTCCATTGGAAAGCACTAGTGATATACATACATGGAATGAAGGTGTTCCTACTCTTAGCGTGACCAGTCAGGTGAAGATAAGCAGGGCACTGGAAGGAAGGGACTTCCACTGGGTCCATCTGAAACAGTCTTCAAGAACTGACCTTTTCAGACAGGCTTTTTTTGGCCCATTCCTCTGCAGATGCACATTCACATTTCAGTGAGGATTTACTCACATTCCCTAACAATGTTAGTTTAAGCATCTTGCTTTGATGCGTGGAAGCTAAGATGGGTGGTGTGTGTGGCTGAAATTAATTAAAAGTCCGGTTTGAAAACTTCACTTCTGAACCAATAAATTTCCTCATGAAGGGCAGTTTAATCCCATTTCATCCATCTGGCCAGTCAATTTTTGCATCCTCGGCTATACAGATGGTAAAAACCCTGTTACCTCCAAATAAATTTCCTTCCCATCTATCCTGCTCCTATGGTCTGTGTTACAGTGACCACATGATAACCAGTGGGCCTACTGCCCTACTGCACGTTAGATTCCAAATTTAGCTACTATATGTGTGCTCCATTACATTAAGCAACTTAGTTTCCAATTTTTAAGATTCATTGAGACATACTACATACTTGCTGTATAGTATTTTATTTATTAATGAGTCAATGCATGACTTTTTGCATTTGCATATAGCTGCAAATGACCACCATCCGGCTTACACTACGATAACACTGAATAAGGTGCACGGGTGTCTTTTTTTTTTTTTTTTTTTTTTTAAAGTGTTTTAAGCAGAGAGAGCGACGAGGCTAATTAGAAACACACATCCGATGAGAGCGGGGCCACTGCACATCACTGCCTCAAGCACGTACAGTCAGAAAGCTGAGATAGAAAGCGGCCTAGGGAACAGTTCTCTCATTCAGGTCCACCTGACTGAAACCCATCAGTGTCACTGTGACCCATCAATATTCCTCTGTGCCAAAAAAGGCATTACCGCTTCACGAGAAGGCCGCCCCGGTAATCATATTGCGGCCTGGCTTTGGAGCAGAGCTGACCCGTTATTTAAACAGCGACTCTGCCACAGAGTCAGCCAAGATTTCAGAAGCGCTAACAATGTGGCCGGACGACGGACAGTAAAGACAAAGTTTGTGCGTCTAGTGCTCTCTGTGAGGCCGGGTCCAGTTCACCCCTCAGGCCAGCTGCGGCAGGCAAGGGGCCGCGAGCTACGCGTCACTTCCTGCAGCAAGTTTAACGATAACCCCCCTCACCCACGAATGACTTGTCAATCAGAAAGAGGGAGAGACCAACAAGACCTTCCATGATAAAAAAGGTCACAAGAAAGAAGCAGTAATTTACTTACAAAAGATCAGTACAAAAAGACAGGCATTTCTTACAGTGTTTGTTTCTTAATCCTCAGCCTCTATAGAAAATACACCTAGACTACCAAATCTCACTAAATCACAGACCAACTTCAGCAACAGCCTAAATACTGCATAAATCCGTCGATTTACGACGACCAGACCGCCATCAGAACATCAGAAAGTCATTACCAGAATGGGCTTCCAGGATCTGAAAATAACCCAGGCAGTACCATTTTCAGACACATATGTACATCCAGACCTTTCCAACACCACAGACTGGTCTCTCCTTTTTTTTTTCCTTCCCACCTTATGTCCTTCTTCCCCACTTAACGTCTGCTGCCTTGATTACAGTAGTATCAGGGAGTCTGATATGCGGCAGCAGAGATTACGCCAACGCTGAAATCCATACCCGACAGCATGGCCTGCGTGTGCAAAACGGACGGGCACGCCATTAGTGTCTAGCGGATGAGTGAACGTTAAGAAGAAGAAGAGGCTGTAAGGCTACTGCTTTGTGTACAGGCAGGGAGCTGCCGTACCCCACAGGCGCAAGCTGGGAAGGACGTCCACTCCCACAGAACGCTGCTCTGAAGGAAAAGTGCGGGAGAATCCTGACCACAGGAAAGCAGACTGACAGCTTCGGTTCTGCAAATTGGGCCAAAGATAATGGTCCCTCAGCCCTCATGGAAACCGTGCGTCGCACCCGAAACCAGAAAGGCCCTTACTTACTAACAGCTGTAAGCAAGGAGAACGCTGCAGACAGAACTCCCTTTTCTCCCCTTAGGATACTGGAGATTATGCTTGGACTACTGCATTTATATACTCGAAATGGATACCATTCACTTGGAAATAAGTCAAACAACGGGCAGAACTTCACGGCAAGGAAGACAGGCTCGTTAAGCAATCTCGTTAATCCTCTGAAGTCACCTTTTGAAATGAACATCTTCTAGCATCTCCAGCTTAATTTTTAATGTCACTGATTCAGAATTGCTTCATAACCATCAGAATCAGATGAATGACTTAATAGGTATATGAAACATTATTAAATTTGGATTCAAAGTATCTTAAATCAACAAATGTAATGTAGAGGAGCTTCTTTTAATCATTACTCTGATCGCACCATTTTCCTGGTCGCTGCATGTCTGAGCTAACCTCAGCTGCTCAGCACGTGAGCTGAGCCATCTTTCTGTGAAGAGGGGGGAGAGGGAGAAGGGGACAAACGCCCGAGTCTCTGTTTACTCTTGGGAAAGGGGGGGGGGGGGATAAAACATAGGAAGGGGACAGATGGAAAAATTAAAAGGTAAGGCAGAGCAGGACAAGTGACTGCAGGCAGATGGAAGGAGGAAAGTGGTAGAAATCGCGCGAGTCCGCGTTCCAGGCACATCCATTCATCGTGCGTTCCGTCGATGGGTCGCAGTTAGTGCAGGCTTCGTCTCACGGCTCGCCGTCTAGCCAAAGTCAATTCGAGGACGATACTCTAGTACCATCGGGTAGGCCTGCGGGCAGAGCGGGAAGCAGATGCCGTGTTACTTCCATGAACCCAGGCCTGATGGAGGTTTCAAATACGACAGGTGTGCTAAAAACCATTAGCATATTAGCTAGCCATCAGTGGCTAGTGCTTTAGCCACTTTCTGCAGCATTTCAAACACAGGAGAACTCTCATCACATTTGCTATATGGCTAGGATTCCTTCAACTGCTGGCTCCAGATGCCTGGCTGCCACACGTGATAAAGGAATGGGAACCCTTGTGGTTATTAACATTAAAGAAGAAAAGAGAAATTAATCATTAGCTTATCAATTAATAAATGCAAAGGTCAAGTTTAATTTAAGACATGGAAGCTGCCTTCTCAGCGAGTCTTGTATAACACCAGAGTAAAACAAACCAGTTTTGTGGTCAGCAGGGTAATCATATCACTTTGGGCAAGGCCCTTAGCACCATCTGCTCCAGGGCCAGCTGCACATTGGCTAACCCGGCACTCTGACCCCAAAACTGTCCCTCAGAGAAGGATGGGGTGGGTGAAAACCAAAGGACTCTTATGTATCTCGTAGAAACGGCTCAATAAAATATGTTGACATGGTGGTGCTGTGAAGGAGAGGAGGTTTAGGATCCTCTGGGTTAGAGGCCCAATAACATACGCTTTCAAGGGCCCAAAATCCCATGTTAAACCCAGAAGATCCCAGCAAGGTACACATAGATATACTCTTATAAAGATCCATGGAAGCCGCATGGCAGACCTCGTTTGTGCGGCACGTTGTAATTAATGACTCGTAATTAATGACTCGATCTTCAGCTCCAAGCCGCGGCACTAACAGTGGCGCTAGATTCACGGGCCGCCGCGCGGTACGCGGGGGGGGTGACAGACGCAGCCAAACGCTGGCGCCGGAAGCGGCCCGACGACGTTTCTATTTTTACACGCACACACAGTAGCGCGCGGCGGTGAGGAAGAGCCAAGAGGAGCCCCGCGTGACCCAGTTACCACAGTTTCTGTCCGAAGGAACAAAGGACTTTTATTGCCACCCCGAGGAGCGGAGCGGGTCCCACGGCTTTAGCGAGCTCTCTGGCAAAAGTGGAGGGCTATTATGTAAACAGTGAGTTTAAGCTATCCTGTTTAATGTTCAGCATCGTTACTGGGGAATAAACATCCATCCATCCATCCATCCATCTTCCTACCACCTATCCAGTTCAAGCTCATAGTGAGCTGAGCCTCAGAGTTTATTCCAGAAGGCACAGGAAACGAGGCAGGGATGCTGGATGGGGTACCACACAGCAAGGGTGATTTAAAAAAAAAAAACACACACACACGCACACACACACACACACACACACACACACACACACAGAAAATTGGGGGAATAAAACTCAAAGCCTGCTGCTCACTAGCCACCCGTCAGATGTGCAGCACACCTTTTCCTGGAAGGAAACCGTGCTTTTTTTGCCATATGCACAAATACAAGTACAGGTACACCGATATTAGGTGCTTACTGATATTTTGGTGGGTTAAGGGCCTTGGTCAAGAGCTTAAGAGAAATTACTGAGCTGAAAATTTCTGATCACAGGCACCAAAGGGTGAACCCAGTGAGCCACACGCCACCCTCCAAGCTCATTTTTATCAATGGCCTACAGTTTTGTGAGATGAACATGGTAAAACTAGCCAGCTACACCATGAGTACTAATTAAGGGAGACAAAGGCAGACATCCAGAGATTGATCTGCCTCGAAAATGCTGGTTTCTGTTTAGAAATTACAAACTTTAATCTCTTTCCTTTGAAATGAGACACATCAGACAAAAGCAATGCTCTCATCTCCATGTTTTCTGAAGATGGCCATAATTTAATATCACCAACTGGTGACTGCATTAGGCCAAAATGCAAATCTATGCATTTCAGGCTTTTCGAGGCCAAGATTGAAGCTATTCTTGGGCGTTTCTGAGGAGGCATGCTGGACTTATGGACCTCACAGGATCCGCGCAACAATTCCAACTTTTCCAAGAGAAGAAGGTCAGCGTTTCTTCTTTTGAGCTCAGCACACTAGACAAATGCTCACTGGGGCGGTTTGTTTCTGCTAAGTGACCTCATCGATAAACCATGATACCCCAAAATCCTGACCAAAAATGTCTGACTTGGCTCTGGACCCTGCAGACAGAAAAGGAGATGAGACTGCAGACGCTCCTTCACCCAGTCGCAGCAGCTGTCCAGGCTCTTCAGGCCTCTCCTCACCTGTTTTCGCAGGATTGGTGATGAAGTTTTCAAGCATGGAAAAAAAAAGTGATCTTTGACCCCGTCCTCAGGAGCTAACCACTTTGACCTAGAGTCACCTCAACACTGAGGCCGGGACCACCCTGTGAAGTGTGCAGCACTCTGGCCAAAAAGCCAGTATGCTGACCTAAGTACCAAGGTACACATCTATTTTGGAGGTTTCCCCTTCATGCTTTACCAAAATTTTTCACCATTATCGTGAATTTTGTGCTCTTTTCCACAGAAGAACTGTAAAAAACAAACAAACAAAAAAAGACATGGCATCAAAAGCCACTTCGTAGCCCATGCACTGCTCATGTTTTTCCCTGCTGTTCTACAGGATAATTAAAAAAACAAACATAAGAGTATTAAGGGTCAGATTCAATAAGCGAGGAAAACAGCCGAGTGGCTTCAGAGAGCTGCATTTTCAGCAGAACATTAGCAGCTGTGCGGCACATAAGCGAAGCGACGGTACGGTGAACAGCCAATCCGAATCAGAGACACACTCCAGATGAACCACGACCATGAGGCCAGGACAGGAGAAGCAAGGTCTGCAACTTAGCCTCCAGTTACTCAGGAAACCACAGGCGTAGCAAAATATCTGCATTTTCTTCCTGCGTTTGGGTGGGCTTTTGCTTGGAAGCCCTAATTCCATGCAGCTAGACAATTTAGTGCCTGTGATGGATTGGTATCCTGGCCAGGGGGTCCCCCATACTAGGTCAGGGGGTGAAAGATGCAAAGAGGCATTTGTAACAACCAGCCTTCCCAAAATATTTTATTTGGGGTCCATTATCTCACCGGCTCCTGTAATTTTTGAAGGCAGTGCTACGTCTCAGGGCAGGTGCTCCATTGAGCTAACCTGACCTCTGTTGAACTGGTTAATGGATAACCCCTAAATAATCTATGCAGGTAAATATCTTTAGCCTGCCTTTAGCATTAGCACATGCACCACTGAATAAATACAACTAAGATCTTCTGCCCGTTTTATAAATGCTCGCTTCGCAGGTAGATAATTTCACATTAATATATGAAAGCTAACCTTCAGCCTGTTACTTGCTGCTCAGGCAAATTTTTTGGCAACCTCCTGTTCTGACTACACAATTAGTAACCAAGCAACTGCACTGTGACCTCTGACCTTCCTCTGGGTAAACTTTGAACCCCAGTGGGCTCCTCTTAAATGAGTCTCTTATGACTGAGTATATGATTTTTCTGAGAATAATTCCCACATTTAAACTGTTCTCTCGTTAGTTTGTGCCATCACCTCACTTACAATTTTTCTGTTCCTAGTTTCCTGCTCCTTCCATAAGTGTCTCATTTCACCTCTGAAATGAGTGATTCATGGCCCCCCTCCCCCAAAAAGTCACATTTTTCGCTGTCAGTAATGCTGTTAAGAAGAATGAATATTCAATGTATGTTCAATGTAAGCTGTAAAATGTCCGAGAAATCAATACTGTTGTTTAGCGTATACCACCGAAAAGTTAGTGTTTGCTTAGTTCCTTCTGCAGGGGATTCGGCAGACCGGGTTTGATAAGCCCAGTACATGAAATCCACATCTGCCTGGTCTCCACATACACTGACGCTTGATGTGGCAAAGGCAGCTTTACCGTTTTCAAATTAGAAATTGCAGATCCTTCTGGAATGAAGCCAAGGTCATAGGTGGAGAACGAGGCCCGGCCAGGTCTCCCTCGAATCCCACGCGCAAGATGCCACAATGCCCTGCCAAACCACTTCCTTTCTACAAACCTTCAGACAAAACAAGCGCGTCGGTGATTTAGGCCAGTGTGAGATTTCCTTTGTTGGAGGAGGAGTCTCGCTGCTCCGAGCCCTGCGATCGACTTCTAAGAAGTTTGCTTTGATGGCTACATACTTCAGCATTTCATGACTCAACGTGATTATACCGCTTCTCTAAAGTGGGCTCTCTCGGTTTTATCGCCGGCCCCCTGGCTCCATGTTCCAGATTATAGGTTGCCATATCAGGAGGATAGCCGGCTAATCAGCTTAAAGCCAAGCTGTGGCTCTCGTCTTAGCTAGACTTGAGCGGCAGCTAATGTATTTCCTATGCGAGAAGAATAAAACGCAGAATTAGGAGAAGGCTGAGGGTTGGGGGCTGGGGGAGGGAGTGGGTGTGGTGGCCTCACATTTTCGCCCCGAAGTCTCCACCTCGTCATGTAGATGAACTCCATGGTGTGGTCCTTGCCCATGATCTCACCGTTGCATAGAACATCCAGCTGCAGAAAAAGGCACAGCTGGTCAGGGTGACATGGTGACGGCACCCCCCAGAATGCCACGGGACCAGAACAGGGACCTGAGGGACACAGCCGAAGGCAGCAGGCGGCATGGATACTAAAGGCATGGACTCATAACCCAAAGGCTGCAGATTCAAATCCCAGAGGAGCCCTACTGAGGTTTCCTGAGCAGGAACACGTTACTTAACCTTTACTGCTCAAGTAAAATGTCTAGCCATGTGTGTGTCTATGTATAAATTATTATATATATATATATATATATGTAAAAGATTTAAGCAGACAGAGAAGACGTGACTACTGCACTGATGTGGCAAACTGAACCGCTAACCAAAGAGAAAGAACAGAGGCCAATCACAAAAAAACGAGGGTAGAGTATATGTACCCACAGAGCAAGGAGGCAAGCCAAGCAGGGCCTTTGAAAGCGATGTGAGATGCAAACAAACCACCGACTGAAAGGGAAAGGATAATGCAAAGCGCCGCGGCCTGCAGTTCCACCCACACGGGGCTCGGAGGGCGCCATCCCCTTGCGGGAGAGACGCGGCGCACCGAGGGCTCCTGCTTACCTCGTATGAGCTGGGAAGCTTCAACTTCAAGCTGAGGAACTTCTTAATTGTACCGACGGTCACTCGAGTCGAGCAGCGTATAAATTTCTTCATTAAGCCCTGGGGAGGAAGCATTAGAGCTGCATTACATACGTTATGTCAACACACCCATGCATTAACCCTCATTTGCATTAATGCTAAGTGTTCCCACCTCCAGACGCTCCCCAAAGGTGCATTGCTGCATTTGCATGTCACCAGGCATCCCTGGCGACAGATGTGCTAGCCAATTAATGAATCATTATTAGATGTACTCAGAACCTCGAAATGAATGTCCGTTTCTCGCAAAGAGCATCGAGTAGGGAACAGTCAAAGCCATCGAATTGAGCGTAAAGTGCATCTACAGGGGTCTTCAGTACACCTACTGTTTAACTTCTAGAAATGGCTGGAAATGCTCTTGCTGATATGAAAGCCAACAGTGACTCACATCTGCATACGCTGCCAGTTTTACAAGGGAGCGTAAAACTGGAAAAGCCCCTCTCCGCCTATTATTCTCAATAAAAGAAAGCGGCCATATTCTGCTACGTGCTGATAGAGCTACACTGCAGACCACGGACACGGGAGAGCTGGACGGTCGACAAATGAGCAGAGGAGATGGGACAGGGGGCTGAGGGTGAGTGAAGAGCACACAAAAAAATAGAGAACACAAAAGAGAGTGAAGTAGGGTGAAGACGTAAGGAGAGAAAGTCAAAGATCAAAAGGCATTCAATTGCAGTCCTTGATTCCCTGGCCTTGCTTGGGTAAGTTTATTCAAATGTTAGGTCATAAAAAGGATTGAGGTTCGGAGGAATGAAAGACTGAAGATGAGAGACATAATGGGTGGAGGAGAGAACAAGAAATAGAAAAAAAGAGATGATACTTGAAGTAACAGAGGAAGATACAAGTAGTCCATGAGAGAGAGAGAGAGAGCTTCTTTGCCATCTTTCTCTAATATGTTATAATAAAGAGCAATGTTATACCCGTGATGCTGATCCATTCATATTGTTTTAAATTATCTGTTAGGTGAGTTAGGGCTTTGGAGATGGGAAGGGTTGGGAAGAGTTAAATGTTGATTAAATGTGGAGTAAGTGGTGAGAGAGGAAAGAGTAGAAAAGAGCAGCAGAAGAGGTAGAGGGCAGCTGACCTTCACGATGTTCTCCCCCATCTGCCCATTGTTTCGCAGACAGTCCAGACAGATAGCTATCTGAGGATCACTCCTGTGGTAGTCTTGGTCTCCATCCTCCTCGTTCTCATCGTCCATTCTGGGCTTCTTGGTTCTGGGGCCATCATCTGTTGGGATAAACACCCTTCAGATTTCAAACCCCGAGAATGCATCCCCAGCCTCCCATTATCGACCCGCTATGTATCTGAGGAAAGGCCCTCAAATTCGAACCCGACTCCGGAAGGCGTCACGGCTAAGGTTCATTTTACGTGACTACAAACCGCTTCGTCAGTATCGTGCAAGTATCGTGACGCGACGGACGCCAGTCAGCTGGGGCCACACATCTAAAGTTTGGAAGCTTTACAAGCTAAAGAAGCAGTGAAGCCGGAGGCTGGGAAGCCATTGGCTGGGACCCCAGAAGCTGGGACACCATAGGCTGGGACGTCGGAGGCGAGCACCAATCAGGCAGCATCCAGGCGCAGGAGCTAGACTGAGAAGCTATGTGTATCAGAGCCACACAATGGGTCTCACTCTGTTGCAATGGATGTGCAATTCCTAGGAGAGGGGCTTCACCTAGCAAACTAAATCCGCAGTCTAGTCTATGGTGTCTAATTCTTTTTGCTTTTTTTCTGACTATCCCTCTAACTTCTCACATTTCTCAAAGGGACCTTCTGAATACCACTTAATAAATGAACAGAACTGGGCCAGGTCAGAGAGCACTTCAGGATTCTCTGGAGGGACTGGGGCAGGGGTGGGGTGTTGTTGTTTTGGTGTAAGGGTCCATCTAAAACAAAATAACTGGCTTACTTGCTTCTTATTTACAACAACAAAAAATGTGATTGGCTGCCCAGCCATGAAGTTACCAAGCTTGCGACTGGATGGACCAGGTGCACCTTGGCTCCCCATGATGATGGACCCGAGTACAACATGCCTACAGCTAAATCATTAAAACATCTCGCATTCTGTATGTTACGACTTTCTAAAGAAAAAAGAAATCGGCAGCGATGGGAAAGCGAAGGCCGTGTGGTTTTACAGTTCACACAAGCGCTCGGTCAATCTCGACAGTCCTGACTGACGTTAACCCCCCCCCCCACAACTCAATGAAAGCAGACAAAGATTTCATCAGTCTCCCTGAACGTTTTCTGGGAGCCCTTGTGTTATCGAATCTCCCTCCACATTCTCCCTGCCTCCTGTCATGACTCACCACCTCCTACTGAACCGCCCACAGTGAGGCTTTGACGCAGGATAAGGGGCCTTGGATCACAGCTCAGTCTTTGTCCTACTTCTTATCATGCTGCCTCCCAGAGGCTTTCAACCTTTCACCTGAAACAAGGTCCATTTACACCGCAACTCAAACCCAGACCCAATCCCACCGAATGCCCCCTCCCCCCAATCCGTGGCGGCCCAGTATCCATAAAGATTCACATGGCTGATTAGAAGAGATTTATTCCCTGTGACCGAGAAGCTTCTAAGGTTTGATATTTAAAGCCTACTTGCTACTGGGGAGGATACGTCTATTCTTTACTCAACAGACATGTGCTGCACGTTTCATCATAAAGGGAACAGCTGAGAATAACCGTACACAATCACGCTTTCGGAAGACGAACTGCAGAAGCCCTCAGATCCCGATGAGCATATAAACAATGATGTAATGTGTTAAATAAAGGTTAGTGGCTCAACCAGGTTAAAGTGAAAAAGCCTCACTGCACCGCACCGGCTATTCTTTATAAGTAATAAACAGTTGGAGTAACGCCACGCTCAGAACGTTTAATATTCTTATGAGAGGCAGGTTTAAGCCGAATACTCAAAGAACTGTGGAAGGCATGACAGTCTCATTGCTATATTTAGAGACACTCCGAGTTGCGTTTATGACATTGTGTGTGAAAAGGGGCAGTGTTTACCTTCACCGTTCTCTTTCGACTTGTTCTTCTTCCAGAACTCAATCTCCTGCTGTTGTTCCTCTAGTCAACAGATTAAAAAAAGAAAAAAGGAAAAAGAAAAAAAGGAAAAAAAAAAAGTCATTGAAGTAACCCGGCGGGGTAAAAAAGGCAGACATAAAACTAATTAACTACTCATTACCTCATCAGTTTTGGTAAGCTTGATGCTCAAAGCCTGCGCTTCAGTCAATATAACTTGGCTAGATAAACAGGGAGAAGTAGCAGAGGGAAATAAATAATCATCTCGCGCCGTATCCCGGTTCGGATTCCCGGCAAAAACAGCATGCTAACCAAAGTGAAACAGATGGACCAGCTAAATCTTCACAGCGAGGAGGTCCGGAGCTTCCAGTCTTCAAAGCTACCCAATTTACGCTGAATGTTTGCTTACCAGACTTTTTTTTTTTTTTTATTTAAACAATTTAACATCACTATTTCATGTTAGTGTACCTGGGCGAAGGGTGGCACAGGGAGACAGTGGGTGTCACGCCCTTGGGCACGCGGGTTCGATTCATGGCCCCTGCTCCGTTTGCATAATATGATATGATATGTTCATGTGTGTTTTTCCAGCCGTCCCAAAACATGCGATTAGACAAACTGGTGTGTCTAAATTGCCCACAGAGTATGAGAGAGTGCATGCCCTGCGATGGACTGGCATCCCATCTGCGGAGTTCCCCCATCTTGCACCCTGAGCTTCCAAATGTAATCTCCAAGGTAACCACAACCCTGTACTGGATAAATGCTTATGGGAAATAAATTGATGTAATGTAGTAGCTGAAGGCACTGATCTGTGATATGAAAGATTCTGGTCTGCCTAATTGCTTCAGCACCTACAAAAATCTTATTTATAAGCATGGAATTTTCATTTTTTTTTCCTGGGATGTAATGACAAATATCTTGAGGGAACACAGAGTCTACAGACACATGGAAATGTGCCGCTGTTGCTTAAAACAGAGGAAAGAGACACCTGTATATTTGTGGAAATGATAATGAGCTTCTGGGGCATGCTGAAAAGCAGTTTCTTTCACTTAATTAAACCCGATAACTGGTGTCGGTATGTGTGGGTGCTGTGAGCGCGAGACTTCCAGTGCGTGATGAACTCTCTGCTCTGTTCGCAGTTCTGGAATTTCGTCATAGGTCACATATCATTTCACTGAAGATGCATGAGGACATCTTCTATAACCCTGAAGACACCAAAGCAGTCATGGAACAGTCAAAACAGGGCCCCTTACTTTCTCTGAGTCCAGGTACAAGCTTGAATATGATTTCCTCCAAGGTGTTGTCCAACCTAGGAGAAAGAGGTGGGGGAGGGGGTTAAAAATAAAAGGCTATGGAGGTAAAAATCAGTTTGGGCCATATGAACAAAGCACTGTGTTTCTGATCTCTGGTCTTCTATGCAGGACAGGAAAAGGGGTGAGTCACTCTTAAATCTACCTGCCTTGAAAAACCCTCAGAAGTTTGTTGATGTCCTGACTGTGTTGAGATTTTACTTGGAAATAAACCATGCAAGTGATTATTGATTAAGGGCATGGGAACATTTCTTTATGATAAGTTGGCACCTCTGATGCTTTTATAAATTTTTGCCTGTTCAGCCTTCTACAAAGTTCCCCTGAACACTTGCAGTGCGCCTTCGTACATCTGCCCTGTGGATGGCTGAGAGAAGGCTAGCTAATCAGCAGTGAAGGGTCTGATACCCGATTCCTACTGAGGAAATGCTTGTTGTCTTTCCAGTGCTGACTTTTATTCGTCAGTTCCTGCAACCAGCAGTTTCCCCATCACGGAACAGCCGTGACACCTCTCTAACAGAACACCGGTGGTGTTCCTCCTGAAGATATTCTCTATAATGGACACATGAAAATAGTCCAAGGACAGATGATAGAGTCTGCATTCTGATAGCTGGCACACATGGTCTGGTGATCTCTTTGGCATTAAAGAAGCTACTGAAGCATGGCTGGATGCAGCAGACTAAAGAAAGACAGAATATAGAACAACCTGGGCCATAACCTGCCATTAGATTATGTGACATCTCACAGGAGCAGTGTTGGAAAGTAGATATTGGTAACTTCCCCTAGCTCTGTTGCTATACAAAATAAAGTAGCTAGCTATTTAAGCTGGCATCGCACAGAGGCTCGGGTCAGGTATAAATAAAGTGGAATGGAACATCTAATATCAAAGAGTGACCCTAACGAATAAATAAGGCTAAGTGCAAAGGCTGTAAATGACAAAATATGACATCTGCAGGTGTCAGTCTTGGTCACCATAACACCCCCCCCCCCACCAAGCAAGGATGCAAGCCAGCTGCGCCCCTTTCTAGCAAAACTGCAGCTTATATTTGGCGGAATTCAGAATGTCAGAGAGGCCGCAGACAAAGCCTGCATATCGAACCCAGTCACTGGGGTGAGATCAGTCTTGTTGATGTCATTAAACAACTCATTTTCTGCACAATGCTCATTATGAAACTGCCAGTCTCCCCAAAAAGCTTCTTACCTTAACATTTCTAGTGGGTTTGTTTCATGGACTTGAATGCCACATTTGGGACAGTCGTTGCTGTCTTCAAAATGCTGGACAATGCAGCTTTTACAAACTAGCAAAAGGAGAGAATTTTAATGAGCTGGTTAAAACTGAACACCAAATACAAGCGACAAATTACATTAAAATGAGCATTTTAAACTGACCACAAATACTTAAGATGTCTTAAGAATGTGTATGATTTCCCAGCCTTGTGCCCTGTGCTGCCTGGGAAAGGCACCAGGCCTACCATGACCCGGCTTGGGAT
>JAODKN010000042.1:9476443-9502958 GCA_026774425.1 Petrocephalus zakoni
TCCTTTTCACTGTCAATTCACCCGGCCCCCCCCCCCCCCATCTGGCCCAACTTCATAAAGAACCTTTGCCGGTGTACCGGCGGGTCCGTCCATTTACGTCGGTGGAGATTGACAGTGGTGAATCGCAGGTAAAAGCAAAACTTGAGTGACCACAGAAAGGGGCAGTGGAGGAGAGCATTTTCTTAGTGCAGCCTTTAAATGTAGCAAACTCAGCAACTAAACAGCACCAAAGTACCTTTTTGATGTTGGCCAATTTCAGGCTTGTTAAATTGCACCTGTGCTGCTGAATACAAAATGAGGTTGAGATGTCACTCTGAGCTGTAACGCATCCCCTGCTTCCTTGCTGGACCTGCAGGAATGCGTCGAGTTCGAGCTCCCAGATACGGTTTTGTTTAAGGCTCCGAGAACGTCCCTGTCTGCACGGCTAAGTGATAAGCCTGTTTCCCAGACTGTCCAGCGGTTTCAGTTCTCACAGGTGAGCTTTTCCATGTGCAGTAAGAGAACAGAACTCGAAAGAATGCCTTTGTTGTCATTGTGCAACGTGCACGACAAAAACCATCTAGTCAGTTACTCTCACCTAGTCTCTGTGAGTTTGTGTACTTAGTACCTTTACTTTGTTGTTCTTCAGGTCTTTGGTCCAGGAACAACTCAGAAAGAAATATTTGATGGCACAGTTAAGGGCCTTGTCAAAGATGTTCTTGAAGGTGGAAACTCTCTGGTGTTCACATATGGAGTTACCAATGCTGGGAAGACCTTCACATTTTTAGGTTTGTGTTTGATTGGGGGGATTCTCCTTCTGCTGGTTATTATATCTGAATTTGTTAAACTGCGTATTTGGGCCATTTCTCCCAATTGTAGTTTGTACACATGTGACTTCTTTGTAGACTCTGCTTTCCACAATCTAAACATCAAATGAGAGGTTAAACGTCCAATAAATGCGTCCTCTTTTAGGTCCCGATTCTGATGGTGGAATTCTGCCAAGGTCTTTGAACTTGATCTTCAGCAGCATTGAAGATCGCATCTATACGCAGATGAACATCAAGCCTCATCGATGTAGAGAGTTTATAAGGCTGACCAAAGACCAGCAGGATGAGGAGGCTGCAAACAAAAGAAATATAATGAGGTTTTTCAAAGAGGTTAGTCTCATTTTTTTTTTCCCCTAAAAATAATGTTATTGGATTACGTGAAGAGAAAATGGTTTTTCATACATTATTTTTCCCATTTGTTGTCCCAGAGTGAGTCCCAGAAGAGTGTGACCAACCAGCTAAGTAGCTGCAGAACAACTATTCTTGAAGGTGAAAAAATGCTTTTCCTCTAGGCCCTTATGTTGTACAAGTAATTTTTGTACTATAAATTCAGGTTCTCATTTTCAGTGGTTTGGTGGCTGGCAAATATTTTGTGAGTGACTAAACCTTGTACAACCCCTGGCAAAATAATATGGAATCGCTAGTCTTGGGGGATGTTCAGTCAGTTATTTTACTTTGTAGTCCAGAAAACAAATCACGGATATGACACAACTATTTTACCTAACAGCTGGACATTCTGGCTGTGTAAAACATACCTCTAATGAAAACATCTTTTTTCAGATAGTTAAGGGAAAAAAATATGGAATCACCTTGTAATTTACATTTCTGAAACATACCTGCACAAGTGTAATTATGCAAATTAGTCTAGAAGAGTGCAAAGAGAGTGCTTGCAGGCCATAACGAGCTGTTGCACCTGGCTGATTGACAGGAAGCATGGCCCCAACAAGAGAGCTGTCAGTTGAAACAATGGAAAGGACCATAAAACTCCTTCTAGAACATATATCAACACAGAATGTGCCAAAAGATGCTGGTTGTTCCCAGTTAGCTGTCTAAACTTTGGATCGGTTACAAACAAAATGGGAAGGTTATAAAAGGGAAACATCAAAACATCAGGACCGGAAACTCAAAGCACTATGCCTTGGAAAATAGAAAATTCACAACAACAAAAATGAAAGACAAATGAGTAGAAACAGGAGTCAATGTTTGTGACCGAACTGTAAGAAATTGACTGTGGGGAAATTGGATTTTAGGTATCGGAAAGCCAAACGTAAATCATCATTAACAACTAGACGGAAGAAAACAAGGTTACAGTGGGCTAAAGAGAAGCAGTCGTTGATGATTGGATGAAAGTGGTATCCAGTGATGAATCCCGAATCTGCATTGGCCAAGGAGATGATGCTGGATAGTTTGTTTGGTGCCATCCCAATGAAACGTATAAAGACGACTGCCTGAAGAAAGCAAGCAAATTTCCCCCGTCATTGATGATGTGGGGTTGTATGTCAGTTAAAGGAACAGAACAATTACGATGATAATGATCTTGCCACTGAGCAAAGAGTATTAAAACTTTTCTTCAAGAAAGCCATATGAACCCAATGACATGGCCAGCGAACAGTTCGGATCTCAATCCAGTAGAAAATCTATGGTGGAAATTGAGAAGAAGAAAAAAAAAAAATCGTACATGACAAGGCTCCACCCTGTCAACTGCTATATGAGAATGTTGGAACCTGATTGATGAAGAACAGTATTTTTCTGTAGTGAAGACCATGCATCAGAGAATTCAAGCTGACATAGCTGGAGAACGTGCAACAGAGTACTAGTACTAATTGTTCTTTTTTTCGTGATTTCCATCTTTTTTTTTCCCTCAACATTGAATGATTCCATATTTTTTTACGCATGTTTTATAAAGCCAGAATGTTCAGCTGTTAGGTAAAATAGTTTTGAGTCATATGTGATCTGTGATTTTGTGTTTTGGACTACAAAGTAAAACTGACTGAACATCCATATTCCATATTTTTTGCCAGGGGTTGTATCATGGGTTTTCTGTCACTAAGGTTATTATTGCTTGTTGATGTAGATTTGGTTATTCAGTTGTTTTCAAATGTTTATTTATTTTAATAATTACAGGTTCGACATTGAGCACCACAGATGTATGTGTGGATGAGAATAGCTTCACTCTGAATGTGGACAGTCACACAAAGTTTTCAGTCTGGGTTTCTTTTTGTGAGATCTATAACGAAAACATCCATGACTTGCTCGAGCCGGTCTCTAGCAATTCAATGAAGAGGAGTACGTTACGCCTGTCTCAGGATGTCAAGGGCAATTCTTTTGTGAAAGGTAACATGCGTTTTTTTTTGCCACATCTGTTTTGGAAGCATGTTGTAATAATGCTAAAGTTTTTATTTATGTATTTTTCTGAATAATTTTCCTTAAGATCTCAAGTGGATTCAAGTGAATGATGCGGACGAAGCCTACAAAGTCTTAAAACTTGGCAAGAGGAATCAGAGCTTCTCCTGTACGAAACTCAACAACCTCTCGAGCAGAAGGTACGGCTAAAGAAACATTCTATAGTGGGAAATTTTTTAATGTTTAATAAACTGATATGTTGTGATTCGTATTGATTCACAGCCACTGCATATTCTCCATACGGATCATCCGCATAGAAGATGTGGGGATACCTCGTATCCATACAATGAGCGAGTAAGTTTGCGCATCCCACATACGCATGCATGTGTGATTTTTAGTTTGGGGAATTTGTGGTTACCAACCAAGTGTGACCAGACCAGGTCTACCCTTAGTGGGATTTGTTTGAGGTTGCTTAAATATTGCAATTGCGAATGTTTGTCCCTTTATTTCTTTTAGGTTATCACTGTGTGATTTGGCAGGTTCAGAGAGGTGTGCCAAGACCCATAATAAAGGTGATCGCTTGAAAGAGGCTGGCAACATCAACACTTCACTGCTGATTCTCGGAAAATGCATTAATGCGTTAAGGCACAACCAACAATCAAAGTATGTGTTTGGGGGTTTTTTTTATTTCTCTCTCAACAGTACCTGGTGTTACAGTGGCCATTCTTAATGCTTTATATCAGGGGTCTCGATCTCCAGTCCTGGGGGGCTGGAGTCCTGTGTAGCTTAATTCTTTCCCTGTTCCATCGCAAATGATTGCGCTCAAGAGCTGTGTGGTAATTAGCGCAGTGAGCAGAATCAGGCATGTTAAATGAGGGTAAACCCAAAAATGTGCAGGACTCCGGCCCTCCAGGACTGGGGTTTGAGACCCCTGATTTAGATGAATCTATACCTCGATGATATTGGTCATGTGACTGAAGATTCATACTGACGTTCTGTTGAAATAATGACCTGATTTAAAGCAGTTGCAGGTTGTGCTGCCTATTGTCTAATATATCTGCAAATCCCTTCAAACCAGGCCCCTGACACAAAATATATACTATAAATGTAAAATGCCATAAGTGACCTACTAGATGGCTGTATCAGCTTTTGGCTCCTGCTGTAAATGTTTTCCTTGGCAGACTCCAGCAGCATGTGCCCTTCAGAGAGAGCAAGCTGACCCACTACCTGCAGGGCTTCTTCTGCGGCCGGGGCAAAGCCTGCATGATCGTCAACGTCAACCAGTGCGCCTCCATGTTTGACGAGACCCTCAATGTGCTGAAGTTTTCGGCCGTTGCCCAAAAGGTAGGCGGCTGTCTGACGCTCATTGGTTTGGCTATGAAGGTGCTTTGATGGTCTCAAAGCCTTAAGCAACCTTTTGCCGTGCAGGTGGTCGTCCTCAACACCAAACCTCTCCCCATCGTTCCCAAAAAGTCTGTGAGGGAGGTATCGTTCATCATCAATAATGCTGACCAAAGGAACCAGTGGGCCAAGCGCAAGAGTTCTCTGATTGGCTGGGAGATGAGTTTGGAGGATGTCCAAGAAAGTGAAGATGATGCTACTGATTTTGATGAGGAAAGCTGTGCTGAGAGCATGATGGAAGACACCATTCAAGAAGCAGATGAGACAGAAATTGAAGCTGATGGGGAAACGTATGACGTGAGTGGGATTTTTGGCGTTCACATGCTTCTAAATACTGTTTTATCATGCTTTCTAGTACAATAAAAAAACTGTACTTCTGGTGTCTGTAACACAGGAACTGCAGGCAAAGCTTTGTAAAGCAGAATCTGAGAAGCAGATGCTAGAGTCACGTATTCGTGAAGAGGTCACCAAAGAGTTCATGGAGCTATTTTCCAATATGGAAAGGGATTACAAGTGAGACTTTGTTGTTTTTGATGTTCATTTATGCAAGGAATCTTCTTGGCTTAGGAGTAATGCTTGTTTTGCATTGCCATTTTTAGCGAGCGTCTCCTCAAAGAAAAGGAGATCATAGAGGAACGGGCTGAGAAACGGATGGAAATTTGGAAGACCTTGGTGAATAAAATTGCTGGTGAAGAGTCAAAGGTACAAAGTCAAAGGAGATGCCAAGAGACTAGCCTCAGCATTCATACTTGTTCATACCGATGTTGTTCTTCTGCCATAAGAGCAGTATTGCTTCCGGTGTTGTTTTTAGGAGGTTTGCCCGGATGAGTTGATCGAAACCATGCAGGATGACCTGGCTAAAATTAAGAAGGATGTAGAGGCAGCCCATGCTTGTCTCAGTTTGCCTGATCCAAGCACCGCAGACCCCAGTCTGGAGAAACGGCTTGCAGAAATGTCGGAGGAACTTCTGAAAACGCAAGCGCTCCTCACTTTAAAATCGAATGGTATTTTGGAAGCGTGTGTGTTTGTGGGAGAGTGAAGGCATGCTTCCTAGCTCAGTAAGAATATCTATTTTTACGGTTCTCGTTAACGTTAAATCTGCTTATCTTCAGAAATGGACGATGTGTGCCAACAAAAGCAGCAGACTCATGACCAGCTAGAAGAAGTGAAGAGGGTAGGATGTTCTTCTTACAGGCAGAACTTGCCGAGAAGAATGCTCTACTACAGTATAACAGTTACGTTTTTCTCGTACCAGAGTCTCGAGTCCAAGACGCTGAAGTTCCAGGAATTGATGGCGATCTGTCAAGAAAAGGATGACATGATCACCAAGTTGCAAACTGCTATGGACCAGCATGTTGAAACCATCACGAAAGATGTAAGGTTTTTATTTATTTAGTCTTTGGCTGAAAACTGTTCATACCGGTGTCCTCTTCAGCTGTTGGATTAAAATGTCCATAGGTTGATCCGAGAAGAGAATTTCCCCCTTGATTTTTAATTTTTACATGGAGTATCGAGCAGGATTAAGAACTTTCATGTGCGGGGCACCTTTGGGGAGGCTGTGTAGCATTCATTGCATGCACTACCGTGCAAGTTTCTGATTTCTCCCTTTTGATGCTAATTCTGTTCCGTCTTTCTGGCAGAGGAGCTTCATTGATGACATCAAGGAGGAAATGCTCCAGTTGCAGAAGAACTGCAGGTGCTTAAATCGAGAAGGTGAGAGCAGCCAGAAAACGGGCAGGAAGAGGTCGGGAGACTTCCCGTTGGACCCCGACGGAGAGCCGCCCCTCAAGAAAGGTACAAGCTTCGTTCGGAGTGATGAGAAAAAGCTGCCGCCATTTGTAGGATCTAGAGCAGGCAACACAAAGGCCGTCCCCAAAGGCCGCAAATTCATCCGCTTGAGAAAAAGGTTATCTGTCTTGCGGAAGTAGCTTTCTTGTGCCTTTGTATTGTTTTTGTCTTTTTTTATTTATTTTTAATATTTATTCTTGTTACTGCTCATATCAAATAAAAAATCACTTCCTTTTGTTGTTGTTTGTCTTCCAAGACGTTCCAAATACTGTTTCAGCAGAATTTGGGTTAGAAGCCCACAACAATGTATCATTAATTTTTCTAAATAAAATGGAAGTCAAACACTTTTTAAGATGCGTTTCCTAAACCAAAATGGGAGCGGATGACAGCAATTTCCTAAAAACTGTCGGATAACAGGAGGTCACATTCATTTTGGTTTTAATCGGACACAAGATTCGTCATCCTCAGGCATGACAAGTTACTTGCAGAAAACAATCTTTAGTTTAATAAAACGAGAGCACGATTTATTAGTTCCCATGATATTGAAACATAGTGAAACGTACCTAAAGGCGCTTTTACGCTGCAGAAACTTTCCCTGGAACCAGAGCCTCTTTCCGGAACCAGGGACTTTTGTCATTTTCCCGCCACTGGAACTCGGATTTTGAAGTTCCACAGAGGCTGTTCCGGAACTCCAGACTGTTGGCGAGGCACAATGATAAACTTGCTGATTGGTTGACCATAAGCACTGTTGTTAACTTGCAAATTACACAGAAGTGCAAGAAAAGACATCCAAGTAGCAGAGCAAAAAACGAGCAGCTGGAATTATTTTTTTGTACCTCAATTACATTTTAATGTATCAATGAAATGTTTTTTTTTTTTTTTTTTTTGCTTGCATATGTATATTTCTGCATTGGAAAAGTTCAGTCTATAACCAACATACCTTAATCTAATATCGCCGGCACTGGCAGTGAATGCTTATTAGCGGGAACGCGTTGCATCGTTTATTCTGTAGAAAAAGATCGATCTGCTGGCCAGATTTTCTAAGAATTATTGACATATTATGGGTCATATAAGTAAAATATAGATTAAAGGCGGCATCTCATTTTTTGATCTCAATCAATCCCCCCCAATAACTAACACAACTTATTTGTCCTTTTATAAAAATAGTTCACATTTTCCTATGCTCGGTATGATACCATTAATGTTATGTCTATGTGTGTACCACACATTTTAAGCGTAGATAATTTGACCATGTGTCGAGAGCACAGATAGCTGGTCCACAGTGAAATCTCGGCATGCACGTTCCCACTCTTAATAAGCAGTCTCACTATATCGGTATAATCTCTCACTCCAGGCCATGACGTCAAAGCTATTCATTTTTGCAGTTTTTACAATTTTCTTCAAGTAACTTGTCACTTCCGTGGGTCATGCCACATGTGTCGGATGGGAAAAACTACGGAATGTAAGCTCTTGTTATCAGTTTTCTCATTTTGGTATTGGGAATTAATCTAGAGAAAACAAGCCTTTTTTTCCCCTCATTTTTCTGTTTTATTTAGAAATTTAACGAATTATACACAGATTCAAAGTCTTCCCTTGTCAAGAGGAATAAGACAATGTGTGATAAAGACAATTTTAGTGCAGTACGGCCTAGAACCCACTTAATCTTTAGCTATTATTTTGGATGTTGCATTTTTATGAATTATTCCTGTCAGTGGTGTATCACCTTTATAGGTTTAGATTGAATGAATGATTTTGCTGTCCTCTATTTGCAGAAGCTCTTGAGGAGGAACGCTGTGTGCCCCCCGCCGATACTGACAAACCTCAGCCTGAGTGTGATCAAAAAGACGTTACGATCATGCAGTTGCGTAAAAAGTGCAAAGACCTGCAGGAGACAATGGAGTCGGCAGAAGCGGATTTCCTCAACGCCGTAACTCTAAAGGACGAGCAGATAGATCGGCTTAAAGAGGGACAGTTACTGCTCGAGAGGAAAGTCGAGACACTTGTCAAGGACCTGTGGGAGCAGACGTGCGCCTGTGAGACGGCCAAGTCGTCCTTGTGCTTGGAGCAGAGCGAGAAGGACAGACTTGCGGAAGAACATGAAGCTCTGGTCAAAGAAAAAGATGGGTGGCAGCAGGAATCTGAGAACATGGCCAAGAAGATCAGCACTCTGCAGCAAGAGCTCGGTGAAGAAAATAAACGAGCCGAGACAGTCACCGAGGAGTTAAAGGCAGCCAAAGTGCTCCTGGTAGAGCACAACAACGATTCTTGGCAGAAGGCGAAGACGATCGAGTCCTTATCCCAGGAAACTGATGCTCTTAAAAAGCAACTGGAGAAACGAGGAGCCCACTCATCGAGTGAGGACTGCAGCCATTTCCGTGAAACGATGGACGCCTTGCAGCAGGAGTGCGAGAAGGTGGTGATGGAGGCTGCTCAGAAGAGCCAAAAGATTGAAGATCTGGAGCGGGAGATAAGCGTTTTCCGGAAGCAGGCATCTGAGCAAGAGCAGATCACTGGTCAGCTGAATGAGGAACTGGCCAACCTTAGAGGGAGAGCCCAGCTTGACCTTGAGGCATTGGAAGCTGAAAGGAAGGCCACCGCGGAAGTGAAGAGGAGCCAATCCGAGCTGGAGGCGCGGGTAACGGCCTTCAAGGGTCAGATCGCGGAGCTGGAGGAGCGAGCGAAGGTGGCCGGAGCGAACGCCTCCAAAGCGGTCGACCTGGAGAGGCAGCTTTTAGAGAAGGAGACCCAGATAGTGGCCCTACATGCAACTTTGAGTGAATCCCAAGAAAAGCTTGGGGCCATGGAGCATCAGTGTCTACAGGAGGCCCGACGCAAGGAGGCCGAGCGACGACGGGAGCTGCTGAAAGCGGCCGAGGAGGCCATCGCCGAGAAGGACGGCGAGCTGGCCAGGAAGGCGGAGGAGCTCTCAAGGCAAGTGGCCGTCTCGTACTTAATGGCAGTCTTCTGGGGAGGGACAATTCCTATTCTGTACGCTTCCTGTCTTGGTTTCTTGATTGTAATGGGGTAGAGATGGCACCAAAATTGCGATTCGCTCAGTTGAGAGTGAAACCCCTCCATCGGTCTGGTTGACAGCTAGCATTTATCGCATTTGCCACAGGGTGAAGGAGGAGATGATAGGCAGTTCAGATAAAGTCAAGAGCCTGGCGCTTGACCTGCAAAGAAAAGCTGACGATGCTGCCGACCTGAAGGAAAAGCTGGCTGATGCCAAAAAGCAGATACAGCAGGTGCAGAAGGAGGTTTGTGGCCGCAGTCGTCCTCCTGCAGATGAAGCTGATCATACTCCTTGCAGAAGGTGTTGAGTGTGTTATGTCCAGTTTTTATTTTTCAGTATATATTCTTTTTGATAGATCGAATATCTGCGTGACGAGCAAACATCCCTCAAACGAAAGCTGAACGAATCAGAGAAAGCGAAAAGCCAGCTTCAGACAAATCTGAGCAGCAAAGACGTCCTAATTCAGCAGTTAAAGAGCGTAAGTTCCGAACATCCTAAGGCACCTGGAAGGGTTGTTCCCTCTTACTGCTTTCTGAGGCTTTGCGTGTTGATTTTTAGGAACAGGCCAGTAATGCCAAATCTGGGGAAGATCTGCAGAGGTACCAGAAAGCCTGTGAAGGTAGGTGTGCAAACTCAAGTCAGAGTATTTTTTTTTTAATTAATTAATAATTATTATTGTTATTATTTTCAGCTTTATGATGCATTGGTCATACACCTGAGACAAAATTTCAGTCTCATTGGTGCAGGAAACGGTAATAAATGTAACAAAACTATGTAAGACGATGATATATGGAAAGATATGCACGAGACAGAAAAAGTTAAAAATACAGTGTAAAAAAAAAAAAAAGATTGCGTATCGAGTTGTTTGTGGACTAGATACAAACTGTTAGCGGCGCTGTCGTCGAGGTTTGTGCTGATCTCCCCCTCCTTCGGCTTTACTGAAACCAGCGTCGGAAATTTAGCAGACGCTCTCCCACTGGCATGTATTTGTTTATCTCTCTAGATCTTCTGGCCAAGGAGCAGATTATCAAAAACATGCAGCTCGCTTTAAAAGAACAAGAGGACACACAGGAGGAGCAGGACCGAGTTCTGGAAGCCCAGCTGGAGGAAATCCATTCTTTAAATGAACGTAGGTATTTAAAAAAATAAAACAAAAACAAGAGTAATACCTTTAATTATCTATGTATTTACTTTCGTGTACAACACTTTTTTTGTCTTTTTCTACTAGAGCTGCAGAAACTGAAGAACAATGAAAGTGGCGAACCTGGCAATTTGGAAGAATGCCATTTAAGAAAATTCCAAGCCGCAAAACAAGAGATGGATGAACTCAGGGAGATGCTCGAGGTAAGTGCCATTACATTTATATTCCTGTGGGGGGCGCTGTTGATCAATGAGCGAGTAGGATGCCCTCACTGTAGCTCTGATTTAAATTTTATGTGAAATTGCATCCCGACAAAATCAAGTTAGCTTTTTAATAGAATTAGAAAGGCGGTGTACTTGGAGTAACTGGTGAACAACAGAAAAGGGAGCTATTAATCAGCGTGCCGCTTAGGCACAGGCCTAATTTACACCCGAAACAGATCATCAGTAGCATTTCTATGCTTTTCAGTAGCATCTCAGTATTAGAGCCAACCTGGCTTCAACATAGCTGGCTCCCATACTTATCTGTATCAGGTGTGTTAGATTGGGGTTACACCTAAGCTCTGCACAGTGGTAGACCTCCAGGAGCATAGTTGGTGACCGCTGGTGCACACCAACCTGCAAGAGCCTGTGCTACCTTGGATCGGATCCACATCCCCGTGACCCTGACTAGGATGAGCTGAGGGAAATTAAAAGAAATTATATGGCAAACAAATCAGCCATTATATGGATAGTAAAATCATCAAGGGATTTGACTAATTTGGTTCTCTGCAATAAGCCAAACAATTTTACGTTGAACTAAGGTGTATAGGAGTCAGTTAGCTTCCCTTTTGCTCTTAACAAACACAATCGCCCATGTATCTAGTGAATGTTGTATCCACTCGCTGTGCATATTATAGCTAAAAAAAAAACTGGCGCGCTATTTGTCATAGCTGAATTCGGAATGTATTTCAACTATGCATGATGGTAACTGCAGTCTGAACTGATCTTTCAGCTCACTAAAGAGAAGTTTCAGGATGACAGGAAGACATGGCTGGAAGAGAAGATGGTCCTGATCAGTCATGCAAAGGAGGCTGAGGAGAAGAGGATCAAGGAGATGAAGAAGTTCGCGGAGGACCGTGAGCGATACGCCCAGATGCAGACTACCGTGGTAACTGGCTCCTGTCTTGTTCTGCTGTTACACCAAAACAAACCTGGTGGTGCCTGTGACCATTAGACTTGAGTTTGAAGGCAGAGATCAAAGCAGTTGCTACACGCATTTCAGACATGACCTCAGATCTTATTTTTATGATTTTGGCATGGGTGCTACAATTTTGGATTAAGCTGAAGAGCTGTACTTTGGTGGGTTTGTAGGAGAACCTCTCAAGGCAGCTCTCTGACAAGGACGCCGACCTTGCGAAGTGGAGGAAGGAGCGGGACTCTCTGGTCGCAGCCCTAGAGGTCCAAATGAAAAATCTTGCAGCCATCAATGCAAAGAGAGACCAACAGATTACTGAGCTCACAGAAAAATGCAATCGTCTGCCACAAGAGGTCAGTATAGATTAGACATTGTAAGATCACAATGCAATTTATGATTGTTATAAAGAGCATATTTTGCAATATTAAACATTAAAATTAATTATTAAATGTTGAGCAGTTACGGCATGTTCACATTGTTCAACTTATTCTCACAATGTTTTTTTTTCCTCAGATGAATATTTTCTAATCTTTTTTTGTCTATTGTTTTATTAATTGTCAGACCACTGATGAAATTGAAAGACTCCAGCACATCTTGTCGGTGAAAGAATCAGAAATCACAACTTTAAGGGAACAACTGACTGTGGCTTCAGATAATGGCCAAGAAGGGCCTGCGAGTGGCAGGGTGAGAACTCGTCTCATCACTCTTGGAAGCATAAAGGGCAGCTGGAGTATTTGTTCTATAATAATTGTTAATGTAGATGAAAGCATCTGAATAATCATTAATAGGATTTATTTTCCTCCAGCTTGGCAAAAATGAACCACTGGGTAGCAGTAGTACGGGAAAAAACACTCAGATCACACGGGCCTCGGAGGAACAGGAGGTGAGGACCAGAATGATGAATGTCGAGAGTTAGAGAGACTCGCTCTGCCTATACCTGGGCTCCTCGCAGATGTCAAGAGACACGCTGGCACTCTCCCCACCCTGTGCTCGCCATGTAATGTTGGCTCTGCCCCTGGCAGGCATCTGTGCTCGACTCCTCCGAGATCTCCACGGAGAGCGGGAAGGCCAGCCGCTTCCCCAAGTCCGAACTGGAGATCCAGTTCTCACCATTGCAGCCCAACAAGGTGAATGTCAGGAGGCAGGGTGGCGACTCGGTGACATTCAAGATCACCAGGACTGCCAGGAAGAGGAAGAGTACCGAAATGGACAAGGTAGCCATCGCCGGTGTCAGGGTTTCCGTTTTTGGCTCTTTCAATGTCCAATGCGCGTTTGAGAATTGAATGCGCTGTATGATCTTGTTAGGCAGATATCCCCCCCAGACCTGCTCCCAGTCCTACCAGTTTTCCATTTTCACCTTCTTCTTCTAAGGTTGAGGGTATTCGCATCAGCGTATAACAGTGCACAATCATGATTTTACTCGAGAGTGGTTTTAAAGGCATTGCTATACAATGTAGTTTTCCTTAAAGGGGCTGTCTGCCTGCGTCAAATGGTCGTGGAGGGAAATTGAGTACATTGTTCCCCCGCACGTTGTTGCCGTCTTCATTTTCATATGAAAAGCGCTAGCACTGAAGAGGACCTCCCTAATACTTGTATTGCGGGTGTGTGGATAGCCCTCTGTGCGGTATGGGAGCGCAGGTATTTCATTTAAAATTAAATGGCTGGCGGACTCTTCCTGTTTTTGTTACCCATTCAAATGATAAAGGGCGGGGCGATCACCGTTGCCATAACGCTCTTTGAAGTTGGATGTAAATGTACACGAGTCCCAATCTGCTGTCTCTCAGATCAAGAACATTTCAGCCAGCCAATCCTCAAGTAAATGATGGCCTATTACATCGTATTTCTGAGCATTAGACCATAATGGAAATAAAAAACTTGTTCCGTAGTATAACATTTTGCCATGATATCATCCATTTTTATTAAAGCAAATCACCATTTCCTCCTGACCTGCATAAATAGTCTCCTCCAGCTGTAGACACCTCCGAATACACCATGAATTCGATTAGACGACCTAAAACCAATCAATTTTATTTTGTAACCAGTGACCCGTAACTCTATACTTCTAACGCGGAATTAAAGCTTTGCCATCGCTAGCGCTCGTAGATGGAGGAGCACGGCCAAGGGCTCACTTTGTACCTTCCTGTGTCGTTCGTTCAGGATCCAGTGTACAGCGAGAACAAGAAGAACAGCCTGAGAAACGCTAGGCTGAATAAAGAGCAAGAGAAGGTTTGGGTTTTTTAGTTATTGGCCAAGGAATGTTTCAGGAGCTGTGGGATTGGTCTTAGGTAGTAAGTTGTTCTACTGTGGATATTGTGTGTACGTTTTTTTTAAAGCGTGGTGAAAAATACGTAGAGACATGAACGCTCAATTACAAGGTTGGCTGAAATATAATTCCTGGTTTGTTTTAATTTAGTCTTGTTCTGTTCACCAGAAATCACCAGCTACGTTCAGCAGAAGCGCACAGATGAAACAAGAAGAGTCCCAATCAAGTCTGAGAAACAAGAAAGATGGGACTTTGCAGAAGATTGGAGAATTCCTGCAGAGTTCCCCAAATCTCATTGGGAGCAAAGGTAGGAGCTCTGGCTACTGAAGAGGTTTGATGGTAAGGAACATGTCCTTTTGCTGTATTGAGGTATGCCCTTTTTTCCTTAAATAGCTAAAAAGATCATGGAGTTTGTGCAGTCGAAATCACCGGAACCAGAGGGGGGCTCAACACTCGGGCTGAAGCCAAAGAAGGCAAAACGAAAACTTTATAAAACAGAAATCTCATCTCCCCTTGACATCCCATGTAACCCGGTACGTGTATGGAGTGTGATCTGTTACATCTCAGGAACACATCATTGAATGTGTCTGTCGGTATGGGTGGCGTTTGCTCACTTCCTGTCCTATCCTTAATGCTCTCTTATAGATCGTTGGTCCTGTTGAAGAAGACAAAGACAGTGATGATTTAATTATCAAAAGAAGACTTAGGTCAAGAACAGGCAAGAAATACTGACCAACTAGAACAATACATCTTGGATTAATCAGTACTTGATTAAATTGGTGTTATTTCTTATGTATTAACAAGTAGATTTTTTTTTGCACTTTGCTTAATTCTGTATTTCTACATATTGTTTCTATGTAAAAAATGTGTAGGTGGTAATGAGAATTGACTTCATCGTACTAGTATTGTGAGACTTTTGATCCTGGATTGCTGTGAACTTTGCACTCCGACTTCTTCCTAGCGGTAATTATTTGAAGAGTCTTCTGCGGTTATTAAAATACAGTGACAGGCAAAGTGTTGAAAAAGCTATTCTTTCGTTATGTGACGTTTTGAGTATGTCATTTCTGTGCCCTGGAACAAATGTCCTTAGATTCAGCATAAATCATTTGATGTTAATTTTGCCTTTTATTTTATTTAATTAAGAAAAATATATATTACATTTTTTGTGTTTTCACTGATTAAGCTATTATATCATCCATGCTGCAATCATTGATCCCATACAGCATATTATATTGTTTTTATGCGTAGTATGTGGTAAGCTGCTGTAAGTAGTCTGTGTTGTGAGACTTGGCAGAATGGAAAGATGTACACAGGCTACCTGTTTGTTTTAGTTTTAGTTTTTTTCCCCCCTTCATCTCATTTTGAACAAAGTTGGTGTTTCGGATCGGGATCCAGAAGTGTTTTGCTGTTGGCGCCTGGGAGGTTTGTTTGTGTGTGTGTGTGTGTGTGTGTGTGTGTGTGTGTGTTCTGAGTCCCTGTTATTTTCTTGTTCCTGAGACATTCCCTGGTGTTTTCAATAAAACAGCGAAAACGTTCATTTGGCTCCACCAACTCTCCAGTAAAAAAAACTTCTACATTATTGCCCTGCAGTGATTGGAGTAACTCTAATAACTCAGTTACAAAAGATCCTCGATGAAAATTCTTTGCTTCGATGCTTCGTTTAATCCACACTGCTATAAACTGCTCAGTGATCGTGTTTCACACGGAGGTTTATTACTGTTGCACAGCGTGCTTATGCTGCATTACGTGTAGCCAAGTGGTAGAAAAAAAGTGGGAGGCTGTACAGATAGGGCAGCAACGAGGCTGTACGGATCGGGCGGTGACAAGGCTGTACGGATCTGGCGGTGACAAGGCTGTACGGATCTGGTAGCAACAGCGACACTCCCATAGGGACCCATTCTAAAAAAAAATGGCGAAGAATTTTTCTGCAAAAGAATTTGAGTTCCAAACACTGATATCTTTTAATGTAAGTAAATATCTACAATACATTTATAAATTCAAGATTCGCAGGCAACATGTGACTGTCCATCCACGTCGCAGATTGTATAAATGAATATGGTGGAAAATGAAGCCAAAGGCAGTGAGTGGAGATGTTTGTGCCTTACCTCTGGGCCGAGAGGAAAACAGGGTGACCAACTGAAGGACTAAACTGCCGAAGATGCCATGTGCATTTGTGTAGGTATGGCAGGGAACCATTCTATGGGTAAACTACATTTCCCTGTGCGTACTTTCAAAATCAAGATTGTCATTACTGCAAGCCTGCTTAAAAAAAAAAAACAACATAATGATGTTGCATATGTGCATTATTTTAATAGGTATATTGTAAAGGTATATTGTTTGAATATAATATGACATTTTTTCCCACCAAAACATCATATCTAAAAAAAGATAGGGCTATCTTATATTCGAGGACTTTAATTTAAATGTCATCATTATACATAAGACAGTAAATGGTGCAAATGATTCACCTCTTAGCTAAAGGTGGCCACAGTCTTCAAACTTGATGGATGTCATTTTATCGATACATTGTCCTATGAATGTTGAGCCCACCCACTGTCCACAATTGGCTGATATGATGTCGCATCACATGCAAATAGTGTCATGTGTGTTGGTATGTGTGTGTTTCGTTACCACAATTATTGTCGTCCCCATCTGTGCAAGGTTGCACTCTTTATGTGGGTCTGCTGCATCGAAAACATTCTGCGCCCTCCAGGTTTGCATTGACTATGTACAGCCGCCCCCCCCCCTCCCAATATTACATCTGATGATTGAAGTGTTTGCTTTCTAATACTCATATCACAATGCGATTGCCTGTAAGTGGTTTTTAACAGGTAAATGGTGAACTTATATGTTCGCATCAAATAAAATTTTCTTTATAAAGATAAGATTTGGTATTCCAAAAACAGTTTTTCCACTGTGTGTTGGGGGGGGGGTGATCATCTTATAATCAAGATTGTCTAATATTTGGCCCAATGCAGTAATTCGGTTATTTTTGAACATTTGGTATTTCAGTTATATATGCAAATTATTTTGCTGGTAAAGCTGAAGATCTAGTAAAGCATAATGGAGTAGGCTTGGAGATGGAGGGTAAGGCGATTCTCACAGTTTGGTACGGAATTTTTCTCCCAACATATTTGCCCAGTAGTGTTTGCATCAAATCCAGTAAGATATTTCATTATTTGTTGCAGTTATTGATTTAAAACTTTCCTGGAAAGCAAATGTGTACAATATACAACTATCATGAAGACCTTCTGTGGTGGTGTTGTGTTCTCCCCGTCAAATATCATGCGTTTATCTTGAAATGAGATTACTTGGAGATCTGAGCCTTTTAATCTCAGGATTTATATTGATATCATCTGTCATAAAGGGTTTCTGACTCTCGTTGTGACTCATAGGTGTCTCTGAACTCGTTTTGAAAGAAGTCATTCAGAAAAACTATGTACTGGCTTAAAAATAGCTGTTTAGTTCAGCTAACAAACAATAGATTTGCTTTCCCCCATATGTGGTGATCAGATTTACATGTAATGTAAATGAAATTGATAAAGGACATTTTTTTTTACTCTGGGAAGTGTTACCCACGGTTACATTTCTTTTGATAAAACTATTTCAGACGGAGTGGGCGAGCTTTTAAATGTCAAAACTATTAATAGTTCTACACTTTACAATTTGTGTTCACTTTTCTTTTGCTAAGGGAAAATAACGTTAGTTGCTAAGCAGCCAAAGTACAGAATTTCATATGAATAAAAGAGTTATAGGTTTGCATAAGCTCTTTGTTGTTCAGTCTTTTGTCAAATCCTCAGTGCCTAAGTGCTGCAAAAGCATAAAGGAAAATGAGCTTTGGGTAAGAGGTAATTTTCTGAGGCATTTTTGTGGCCTTTATTTTCCTGGACTCTTCACTGACTCAGGAGCGTCTGTACTGTGTGAGAGACCCACGAATCCACCCTCAGCTGGCCTGTTCACTGGCAACTCATACGATGGAGGAAAAATGGTTTACATTTGCCAGGGTTTCAAACCAGAACTCTCGAAACATTTAAAAGAGACTCATCACTAGTGAATATTTAAAACCCAAATACTGAAGGTTGGGTCTGAACTCTGATGGCCTGTGGTTTTTTTTATTTTTTAATAGCTCTATGAGTACAGCACAAGTGTTCCGGTTTAGGCCTGCATCTGTCTTAAAAGTCATACTAGTGTTTTGTAGTTCAGCATATTACTATTTTAATGGCTCTCGATTTTACAGATCACTCCTCCAGATCCCCCCGCCCTCACAGAGCTACAGGTACAGTATGTATGGAATTAATGTGACAGGCTGCATTAATAAGCATCCTGGATGGATTTGGAGACATCAACTGGCATCTTGCTAGGCAATCCTTAAGCCCAGGGGGGGCTGTAGTCACATGACATTAATATGAGCATAACAGTAAAAAAAATTATTTATGAATCCTTACATGTTCAGCATTGGATTATTTTTAGAGAAACGGCATCATCCCTGAGCACGCCCCCTTTAACCCGCAGTGATTACTGATACCAGGGAAGAGAGTCTCTCACCCATAGGTCAAAGGTCAAGCTGGGAAAATACTACTTCCCAAAGTGTTTGATGATTTCTCTTTCATCACTACACATAGGGGAGGGGGGTTGAATGCTGAGTGTTTTACTTTGATTCAGGGGTGTTTAGATGTTCTGACGTGCTCTGTCTCTTCACGGGGGTGGATTCACAGATAAATACAGTGAACCCATTACTCACCTGTGAATGTCACGAAAAATAATTTAGACCCACCGAACCGAGGCTGAGTAAACAAGCAATAAATCATAAGCTGTCCAAACAAGGAGTCAAAATTAATTCTGTGCTCGGTTTTTGTAGGCAAGGACTTTGGAAAAAGTGACAAATAAATTTGAATGATTGAGTTGTGGCTGATGATTCTTCTCAGGAGCACGGGGGATGCCCACTTTTCCTGCTTGGGTTACATGCAGCCTATCACATGCAGCCTAGGGCCCAAGGCTGGGGTACCCTCCTGGGGGGAGGGGGTGCCAGCCCATCACATACATGCATTGACCCACACTCTGTGGGCCATTTAGAGACGTCAATTAGTCTACTTCATGCCTTTAGATTTAAAGAGGACGCCTAGGTGAGAGCATGCAAACTCCACACAGAGTTGACATGGGATTTATCCATTAACACTAGAGGTGTGAGGGAACAGTGTTACTCTACTTAATAATAATACATTTATACAGGCGGGGGCACTTTAAGGCAAGGGGTTACCCAGGGGCCTTCAATTAAAAGGGGCCTCAGCCTACCGTGGCTAATATCTTTGCCACTTGCCCCCCCCCAATTATAAAGTAATGTTGGCTAGTATAAAGGTCAACATAGTCAGATAACTATCCAAGCATACATTTACATTTACAGTGTTTAGCAGACATTCGTAATGAAAGTGGCTTCCATTGCCCAAGTACAGGCACAGTCTAACTCTATCACTAGCTAGCATGCACTTGTCAGTAGGATGTCAGTTCTACATTTAATGTTAATTAAATCGTTCTTTAATAGGTGTCGCAGAATGCAGAACAGCAAAAAAAACTGATACATTTTTATGAACCTCACATCAAGTGATACAAGTACTGAAAATGACGGGAGGCAGGGAACACTTCTGATTCTGAGCAGAGGGAGGACCGTAAAATGTGAAAGGCTGTAAACAGACTTATTATCATCTGCCAAGTGCCACGGCCAATAAAATGACTGGACCTAGATGCCCCCCTCCAGTAGAAAAGTGCTTGCCACGCCCCTGTTTGGCAGGTCATGAAGTGATGCATAAGGCTGGGGGTGGAGGGGGGGATTCTGGTTTCCAAGGTCATAAAATCTTTCCAAATTCCTCTTGGCAATCAGTACAAGCATCAGTCGTACCCATAACTTAATGTGAAGTTGGGCCTAATGCTGAAGGACAGAAGAGAGGGAGGCCGGTACAACTGTAATGTCCTAGCCTCACTTTAATTCATTTTTAGTGCCTTTCCTAACCTTGTTACCCCAAAGTGCTTGACAAAGAATGACACTTGCTGATAGATAAGAGTTTAGGGTAAGACTGGTGTAAATGAACAGTGAATAGAAGCTGGAGAACAACAGAGAGGAAGAAAAAACGCCCCGCAGTTCAATATAGGAGAAAAAAAAACCTCTAAGGGGTCAATGGTCAATAGGTTGCCCAACCTGCCACAGGAATGTAACGATCTGAAAATGTGTGTTTCTGTCCTAGGTCCTCCTCTGACCGGTAGCTCTGCATTGTCCATGACATGAACTCAAGCCTCACCAGACAGAAACTCTTGGCACAGGAGTCGCTGTTCATTGAGTGAGCTGTACAGCTAACAGCATGTCAGACGCACCGATGTCACGGCATCCAGGACTCGTGCTGAGTCAGTCTCCGGTCCGTGTCACCAGCATGCTGTCCTGGTTTTCTTTCAGGCTAAGCTCTTAATTCATTAACCTTTTTCCCTTGATTTAATTGACTGCACTTGACTGAATAATTAACCTAATTTAAATGTTAAACCAAATGTATTAGTTGTTGACTCACTGTGATTTGTTACCCTTCGTTTGATTCTGAGGATACAGATAGTAAATTATTACTGAATGCCAATTCAACAAAATTAACATCCGTAACCCATTGTGATTTTCTAGCTAAAGGGAATTGCCTTGTTAATTAATCAACTTAATCAGCATTGTATTGTTCACTCAAGAGACAATGGGTTCTTGTTGTAGATGTATATAGCATATCGCCACTGTATTCATACTTTGAATGAATGTAGCGTGTACCTAATGAACTTGGTTAATTGTGATTTGCAGTGTGCAGTGAAGGTTTGACCTAAGGAGATCGATTTTAGCTTTCAGACTGTGCCTTTGTGGTTTCCAACAAAGCGCAGGGATATTTTGCTTAATCAAAGTGCTTTTTTCACTCTGCTGTTATGCTTTATAATGTGTCAGATCTGATCATCCACTGTTCCAGTTTCCACCCCATATAGACTCCATGAGCTCGTTTGTTCAATTTGTTCAATCAACATATATTTGGTTTTCCAACTTTATTTGGCTACAGGTTTATTACTTGCACATCCATTTTTTGTTTTAACTCTGTTTTACTTTTATTCTATTTTTTTTTTTTAGTACCTTTGTTTTGATTATATGCCTAATTATGTTTAATTGTTTATGTCATGCTGGTCTGGATTATATGTTTAATTTTGATTTGTTTTATTTTTGCTTTGAGTATAACTATTTATTCTTCAGTATAACTTTCATTATTTTATCTATTACCACTTTATATGTATTTTTGCTTTGGACTATTTATTTTTATGTTTCACTGCAGGTCGTAGGACTGTGTACCTTGTATGTACCTGTGTGTGTATGTGTGTACCTTGTAACAAATAAAACTCTTAAATCCTTAACTGTATGTTTAATTCTTGTTTATGTCATGCCATGTCTCGATTATATGTTTAATTGTCTGTTTAATCGTTTACATCATGCCATCACCAGCGCCAAAAGACACTCCTTGTACTTGTTGTGGTTATTGAATAAAGGTTATTATTCTGAATTTAGCACAGTGTCCTGTCACTGATATACACTGATACTGTGTATATGGCAGGGGCTGATGTTCAGCCTGGTCAAGGCTTTGCCGCGGTGTGGGATAAACCCCGACGTGCGGCAGTTAGCCCTCAGATGTGCTTGTTATCCCCAGTGCCGCTGTACGGGATGAAAGTGGGCTGAGGTAATGCGCCAGCCGCTCCCGGCAGGGAGGATTGTGAGCTTGGATTACCGGCAGGGCTCAGGTTTGCGAGCCTGATCCAAGCAGACTGCAGTCCCACAGCCACTTTCCGCGACTAAGGAAGGATTAAGGCTCGATCCCGTCGCCGCACGGCGCTGACCCCCACCGCTGACCCTTTCTTCCCGATGGAAAAAGCACACCGTGTCACGCCGTTGCTGGCGAATCGCCTTCAGTCAGAGGTGGGGAGGGGCCGGGGGCAGGTCACATGACCGCTGTATCATCTCTGCTGTGGATTCGGAGGCCAGCAGACTGCTATGGAGGCAGGCTACTCTATGCGAACTCGGGTTCAATGTTAGAGAATAAGGGTGATGGAATATTTAGAATCAAGATCATTTTAAAGCCTCTGTTTTCCCGTTATAATGATGATAATAATGATGTTGGTAGGGATTGTGTTCATGATGACATTTTGCATAATTAATCTGTGTTGGTACTTGTTCAGCTGAAAAGAAATAAGACCTTAATCAAGCATAAATTCGGTAGCTGAATTTATTGTCTCTGTGGGGGTTCAGGCACTAATTTTGATAATTCGTATGTAATTTGGGCCCATTTATTTATGGTTACACTGTTGTTTTTATTAACAATCTATGGACTATTTTCAGTTGATTGACTGAAAGTTACTAAGCGGAGGAGATGCTAATGAGGGAGTCATTTAAGAATCAGTGGGAGGAATGTGTGGGTGTCGCTGTAGAAGGTTGTGGGGTCGCATCACTGATGCAGGAAGGAGACGGAGTGCTCACACAGGCCGACATGGACAGGTCACATTCAGGACAAAACTGCTTCGACATTAAACATTGAAAAGAGCCACGACCCATCAGCTTTCATTTTCATCCTTGCCTGCGTCCTGTCGTGGGATGCTGGGCCCAGCAGGCTTTATATTTTAGTGTCAGGGTTGCTGCTCCCTGTCAAAAATGACATCAAATCAACTCCTTTCCAGGGAAGGGAGGTGGAGAACCGGGCCGGGCCAGAGGGCGGGTCAGGTGATCGTATGGGTGCCCCCCCCCCACACCACACCGCTGATTACCGGTGATCCTACAAAACCTTGTTTAATCAGGGGGAACCCAGCACCTCAAATACAAAAGATGCTTTCAGGTACTTGCGGGTAACATTTCAGAAGTCCTCTGTAAAGGGCCCACAGCAGCGCAGCAAATTAATTTATCAGCAAACCCCAACCCTGGCAAATTTTATTGACTTACACCAGCATAGCAGAGCAATATGAAGGGCAGTGGCCTTTGACTTTCTCTCAGGGGGGGGGCAGCAGAGATTTTGGGCCCCTTGAAGGCATATTATTTTATCTCTCCCGACCCACATCAATCCAATTATACTCCAAATTTTTTTAGGGCCAATGTCACTCATGGGCCTGTGCAATCGTCATAACCAACACCACCCCCCGCTTGATATTGTTGATGGAATTTGCCCCACGTGGAAAATAACTGGAGGTTGCTGGACTACAGCCTCTGCCTTGGGAACTGAAGGCATAGGACTTAACCTCTATTTAACCTCAGGACTCATAGGTAAACTGCTTAGACCAGTGTTTCCAAACCCGGTCCTCGGGGACCCACATACAATCTGTGTTTTTTCTCCTTCCGAACTCCCTGCCAGACAATCCACATTTTTGCCAGTGGGGAGCTGGGAGGAAGCAAAAACGTGGACTGGCTGTGGGTTCCTGAGGACTGGATTGGGAATCACTGGTTTAGACCATCGCAGGAGTGTGGAGCCGTTGACATCCTACGGAATTGGGCTTAGGCAGGTGAGTTAAAAAGGAGTGTTGACTGTTGAATGCCCAGTTGTTGCCTGTTTGGTTAGTACCTCGTTAGACACATGCCCTTATATCCGGTCATTTTAATGCAGGTCCATTGAAAATGTGACCTGGCAAAGCTTTAATTAAAAATTTCACCCTAAACTGGGGAAGAACCTTTTCTGCTGCTTTCATGTGCCTTGTTGAGTTGCCGAGTGACGAATGGACTGAATTCTGATGGCAAGGCGCACCTCGCCTTCATAATTAATTAAAAGAATCGAAAATTGCGGGCAAATTAACTGTGAAATTAACAGGCAGCCTGTGCAGGGAAGATGGAAATTAGAGTGATGTGTTATATTTGATCCAGCCAGCCGCTTTGCTCCTGAATTTGCAGGATTTCTGTGTACTCCTTTCACAGATTGTGTTCATTATTCATTATTAACCTATTAAGGACCATCTGAGCTTGATTAAGGTAGGGTTGGAATGAAAACATTCTGGTAGGTGCTTCTCTGGGAACAGGATCAAGACCCACTGCTCTACTGAAAGTGAAATAAAGCATCGCATAAATGAATAAATGTTAAACATTGCTTGATTGATGTGGTGATTCAGAGGCCTGCATAGTGGCCTCGCATTTTCAAAGTTGAGGGCTTGAATCCTGGCACTGTCTTGTCCTTTTTTGGCCAGCAGGTGTCGCTAGTCACCCTGCTTCCCCTCTCCCTGTTTTGTAGCCCTTCAGCCCCCATCGTTTTTCCTTGCTCCCAGGGTGCCCTGTAGCTCAGTGGGGTGAGTGTGTGGCTGAACTCCACTGGTCACCAGCACTTTAATATTCGTTGTTTTGCTGTTTTTCCTTTCCACCTGCTTTGGTCTTTTCCTTAGGTCCTTGTTTTAGGTTCGCCCTGCTTATAACCATGTTTAGTTTTGTTCTGCTTAGTCTTACGCTCCTAGTCTTTCCTAGTGCTGCTAACCCTTAGCATTAGTTCCCTAGTTCTCTGCTTGTTAATTGTAAGCCACTCCACCCGTTGCTTGGTGTCCTGTGCCCTTGCTGATTGGTGTTTTTGGTTATGTTCCACACCTGCCCTTTGTTAGACCTGTTATCTGTATAGATTTAAGTGCCTGCCCTCATTCTGCCATTATAGTGTTACTGCATGTTTGTAGTTGCACCTATTGTCTGTAGCTGTGCTTGTTTCCCAGTCTGCTCCCAGTTTTTGCTCTGTTCCCCAGTGTATTATTTCATGGTTCTTTTAGTTCTTTTAGTCCTGTTTTGTTCTTGACCCCTCGAGGTCTCTTTTTGTGTTCTGTCCGTTAATAAACCCTTTATTCTTTATGAGCCACTTCATGGATTGTCCCTCCATCGTCATGCTCCACCATAACAGGCCCCTACTAAATGTAGGGATTTGTAAGTTCTTCCCGTGTTTGTGCAGGTCCACTCTGGGGACTCGGGTTGCTTCCTCCTGTCAGCACGTACCCTGCAATGGACTGGCATCCAGTCCAGTGTCTCCGTGCCACATGCCCTGTCCTTCCTGGGATAGGCCACAGATGTGCTCAGCGACCCCGTGATAGATCAGCAGTCAAAGAGGACTTATGGAACAATTCAAAGTGAGCAAAAGTGAGAACATTCTGCTACACGAATATCAACACACCGAAGACACGTTGTGTCTTTTTTAGCACCAAAATGTTTTGCTGGTAGCCTATCGCCAGTTTCAGTTTTAGCTTTCCTTTAATAGTCATGCTATTCGTTTCCTACAGCCGGACGTGTGTTTTGTAGAGCTGAAAGTCACTTGTTTATTAGGAATATTTCTGCAGGACCAGATTTCCTTTGGATGTGGCACAGCTGGTACGAGACGAAAACATGCAGCCTTAGCTTCAGCCCCCGTCTCATAAGAAAATGATTCCAGCTGGCTTCCTCCTGTAACTGTAGTGGGGTGGATAGTATGCAATTTACTCTGATTATGAGGTATTTGGATAAGGCACAGTGAAGAACTTCTGCCATGGTTTGTACATAATAGAATGACAGCGTCAGTGTGATTTGGGGAAAAAAAAATAAAAAAACTGGACTGAATGCGATCGCTATTTGCATCTAGTCGTAATGAAAAACAGTTTCAGTCAGCTTCTGTAAATCCCAGGGCTCTTAAAAACGCTGACAGCTTGGCCCTGTGGACCAGGACATTTTACCTGTCGATGTTCCCTGCTGTAGAAAATAATTTCTGCGTTGCAGGATGCTGACGACCTCTCGTTATGTCGACGCACCTTTCCGCGTCGCTCTGACAGTTTGAAGGTGTGGAAATGCAAGCAATTACAGCTGTACAATTATCTGAACATTCAACAGTCCGGTGTTATAGATATAGTATTCATGGCTACATTGCCTGCAAGGTCACATTTTATGCTAAAGAAGTTGTAGTTCTCAAGGAGGTATACTCCAGCCAGGAGTGATTTTGGGTCCCATAAAAGCAAATCATATTGGGCACTCAACCCAGACCAATCCAGTTATGTTCCCATGTTTAGGACCCCTGTCACTCAGGGCACTTGAAATGATCCTAGCTTCTCCCTGTTTAAGGTGCTAGATAAATCCAGCCTTTAAATATAGTTAAATCCAGATTGAGCAAGTTTGCAATAGCAGGGCTGGAAGCCATCGTAGGTGAACAACTGCATATTTACCAGTAGCAGTGGTGATTGTGTTACAGTGTCTATGGATTTGCTTTTGTTCCCTTTATATGTGAGTGTTTGTATGACATTATTCTGCATCACCGTATGCGATGTACTGAATGAGACTGTTAGAATGAGCTGAGAATCAAGCTCCGCATTCGCATGCTTGGAGTACGGCATTACCATGACTGACAGTGCACCAAGATGGCGGCACTAGGTGATTGTGCAACACTAATAAAATCCTCCTATAGGGTTTGGATGTGTCTTTTTTCTGCCCCTAAGTCGGCACGATACATTTTTGTGGATATTCAAATGGCGCTCTAGCCGAAAGGCAGTTTCATTGTCTAGCTAGTAGGATGGCTGAGTGAATGGCAATGTCACCTTATAAGAACTGAGCCGTGGCTGCTTAGCTGGCC
>JAODKN010000042.1:9538489-9567953 GCA_026774425.1 Petrocephalus zakoni
CCCCCCCCCCCCCCCCCCCCCCCCCCCCCCCCCCCCCCCCCCCCCCCCCCCCCCCCCACAGACACAAAATTTGTTTTGTGCTGTACTGGTTGTGCCGACAGGATTATGTGTGCTCTGGAAATCACACCGCACAGCTCATCAATGAGACATGGGGGGCTGTGACAGGGAGGAAACCACACACCAACATAGCAGAGCCCCGTACAGGCCGAGCAGAGATACCAGCCCCTCCCCAACATGGAAGCAGGCCACATATTCACAGTCAGCAGCAGCTCAGGGCACCTAATGGGGGCCTCAGGCCAATGGCACCCATGAGACATGGCCCATATGTCCATCAGAAGGGGCAATTCTACGAGGGGCATAAGAGGGACCATAAATCATACAGAATAGCCAATTGAATCATTAGCTAATGACATGTTGAGTCGATGACTGACAGGGGAGGCGGAACAGAGTGGACCAATTATATTTTAGCTGTCCACGTGGCCCCACCCCTTTGTCAGATCACCTACATCCACATCTCAGGATGTCCCTCTCCATGCAGAGAACAGTGATTAATGCGCCATTAGGATGGAGGGGGCTCGTGGGCGGGCTCCTTATGGTGCGACAGAATGCCGTCTTTGCCTCTGCACCCCAACTGCACAAGTAGTATTCCTTCAAAAGAGACGGCCGAGGTGGGGTAGGCAGATTCGGGGGAGGGGGGCAGTCAGGCCACTTCGGCAAACTCGACAGGCGGTATTCTGCTACACGGGCGGGACTCATTAAGACCCACCGAGGAGAATAATCACAGGCGGTATCTGGTAAGTGTCTGTTTGCCGGCCCACCCGGAGGACAGCAAGGGGAAGAAAGGGGGGAAAAAGGAGAAGAAAAGAAAGAAAAAAAAAACCACAAAGGCAGTTTTGTTTAAAATTTCACAGGTGCTTTTCTCTCTTAGAAAACGTCTGTGAGCTATATCCTACGGGGGTAGAATAATTACAACAATAAATAAATTCAGCTGTTCTCAACTCTTAGAAGCTAGGTGGCGGGTCACATTCAGAGAAAGACTGGACACCTCCAGTTTGTTATTTTTCCTGTGCAGACCAAGGTTCATGCTGTACCTTTCTCCCCACTTCCTCTTATTCAATAGGCAGTCGCTAAAGCGAACACAATGCGCCCTGTCTAAACAGCCAAAGGCGAGGCCTGAGCACAGGCTGCATTATTCACGCCAACAGGTGGATGGAACGATGCCCTGTTTCGGGCTGTTCCCATCGGGAGGTTCACACACCGGGCCCTCGCACGCCAGCTGTAAATATTTCATTCAACAGACAGAGGAGGATGCGATGATGCCAGACAGAAGCCTGGGCCCTGACCGGAGAGGTAAGGCATGCTATCGACTTGTTTTAACACAGTCAAACTAGAGCCACAGCCGGCACCATCCCGAACACAGCCAGACAACATCAGTTTACCGGCCACAGCAGAGCAGAGAATTAATACAGCAATTTGCAGACATCAATTCTTGAAAAAAAGAAAAATCCTACTTTAAGCTTAAAATCTAGACAGCAGGACTGGGGAAACACTCCAAGGGTGAGACCTGTGCCATTCGAAACAACCAAGGGACTCGAACCAACAACCTTTAGACATGTAACCACTAAAACCAAAATACTTTGTGCTGTTCAGTTGCTTCCAAGACATTATCTGGACTGTTCCTTTGAGTTTAACAGAAGAGACAGTGGGATCTTCCCAGAAATTCAGACAGACCTGAAGTTATGTAGCAGCTGGGCTGCAGACAAACAGAAAGTTGTTACCCCAGGGGTCTCCAACTCCAGTCCTGGACAGCTACTGTCCAATAGGTTCTCTCCTACCTGCCTTCTGATGAGCCACATCTGTTCTCAGGTAAATACCAGGAACAGGTGTCGCTCATCAGAAGCCAGGTGGAATGGAAAACCTACAGGACCGGATACTGAGAGTTGGATACTGGCTATGCATACTTGTGTACAGTACTGAACAGAAGATAAAGATGTCAACGAACATGCTTAAAATGTCAGTTTTGAAATCATTTTCTTCTATTTCGGAATTAGCAGCAAAACCATTTTGTTGTTGTTTGCTTTAAGAGTGCAGACATGCTCACATGTTGATGGGAGGCATCCTTTAGCTGTATAAACTGCTGACACCAAGACCAGATTCACATACCATGGATGTTACAGTCTGTCCATTTTTCTTTAACATTTTGACCTCTTATTGATTTCTGACACGGTTGTGCCCGATTGGGTACTTTTAGCATCCGTTTGCATTTACATTAGTTTATTTAGCAGATGCTTTTATCCAAAACAAGCATACAACAGACTGGGATTTGAACCGGCAACCTTCCGATCACAGTCACAGACCACCCCCATTTGCCCCTTTCCATTCATGATTACAGTAACGCCACAGTCACAAAAACAAATTGTTTGAAAAAGAGATTTTGCAAGTGATTGGCTGCGAGTACAAGGCAGGGCTGACGGCTCTGAAAGGGAGAGTACCACGTGATCACAGCAAAGTGACAGCAAGGGTAACGTGCATGACTCATGCAAAATTTTCATAACTACTTTTTTTTCGTTCATTTTTACTACTAACCTTTTAGAATAAATTGCGCATGTCCCACATTATGTAAGTTACATATTATGTAACCAGAGGTATGCCTGTATATAAATATGTATGAATATTCTGGGAAACTAGACTCTTTTCTATGTTGAACGCAACATATTAAACCTCGTGATACATGAGACCTTTAAGTCAAAGCCTTTTATCACAGATTTTTGAGGCATTTTTGGGGGGAACAACTCAATAATTCACAGATAAGAGTAATTAAGTCTCAAAACGTACAAAAGAATAAGATGAGGAGCGAGAGAACTTAGCCAAGGGGCTGGGTGATGCAAGCATTTCCCAAAATAAAACCTTTAAAGGACACAGCCTCTTTCAGGTCAGCAAGTCTGCCAGTGACAGGGAAACCAGACAGTAGAACGACCAAAACTCAAGCTTACCTGTATAGTACCGTTTCCCTACTAATGGTACTACCTTAACTATACATGTTATACATAGTACTGTATGTGTTATTGTGTTTGACTACTGTGAAAATTAAATGTATGTGACCTGTACAGCATATTGACCTAGGGGAGGGATATATGCTGAAAAGACAGAATCTCAAAAGGTAAGGCCTACTACAAGACCATGTACTTGACCACCAGAGTAAATGCTGCCCCTAACCCAACATCGGCAAAGATCGTTTATAGGCTGTTTTTGAAAGGGGCCGTGGAGATCTGGCGACCTCACGGATGTGCGGCTAGCTCTCCTCACCCACCTTCCACCGGCTTGCTCTTCACACCATGGGGGATCCTGTTGACGCTCAGGATGTAGCCGTCATCGGTGACCACCTTGTACTCCTCTGCTGGGTAGCCCCAATACGAGATGAGCTCACTCTGGGGGGGTGGGGGGAAACAGGAAATGCTGCCATGATCCATCTGAGGACTGAGCTGAGCAACGCTGCCAGCAAATGGAGGAGGGGATCCGTCTTTCCCATCCAACCAGCACCCTGACCGAGAGACCCACTTGTCTGAGGAAATACAGTAGCGGCTTAAAGTCGATCTGAGCCAATAAGGTTCAAGGTAAATCCCAAGGTGTAGAAAAACACAAGCATCAAGGGGCTTAACATTAGGTTATATCCCACGTCTATGTTCAAGGCTTCAACTGAGTATTACTTGTACATCTGCTCGCATTCTGGCAATTATCAACAACAGCCACCTGAATCACATGCAGGAACATGGCTAATGTCATAAACACATATATCCAAAAACAACTAGTGTTGCTTTTGCCAAGGTTCTCCCACAAAATCATTAACAGCTTGCCGTTTCTAGAATTCAATTCCTTCCGAGCATACAGTCGCACCACTCCGGTCCCAGATATGATATAAATTCTAATCAGAAACTTCAAAGGAAACGTGCGAGCTTGTTGGATCCAGGCTTGCCACTGCAATCTACCCATGCATAATTAAAGGCGCCGCAATTTCCCACTCCCCGCGGGTCTCCGCTGGTTCGTTTTACTCTCGGCCACTTAAGGATAAGCCCAACACTGGTTTCTCAGTCTCATCTGAATGGCCGAGGGAAGACTTGAATACATTAATGTTACACAACCTCACTGCAAGGATCTCAGTGGACCTGCATAGAGCAGAATTCACAGTTCGGAGACAGATAAGCAATCCATGTATATGTGCATGCAAATTAGAAGAGTTTTTTTGTGTGGCATTGTTCAATCTATTATTTATCAGCAGAGTATTCAAGATTTTTGGGAGGGAATAAAAATTAAACAGTAAAAGAAACAAAGCCAGATGGAGGCAGAGACAGGAGAGCAATAAGAACTGGCCCGATAGCTAATGGGTGACCTGGGCCAGGCTCCCCCAAAAATCAGTATGTGTAAACGTTCACACCCTTTGTACGCAAATGGAATCAGAACAAAATCGGATAATAAAATAAAAGAATAAAAAAAAATACTGACATTAGATAACATAAAAAAAAATTAAATAAATAGTTACTTTGTAAATATTAAGCAATTTAATGCGCATTTGTTTAAAAATGCTTTCATATTTAAACAGGCCTCTCAAAATTCAAGTCGTTTCCGTACTGGGTTAATTATTGAACGATTTCTTTTTCCAGTAGTCATGCAGTTCATTTCCTCACTGTGTGGTGTGTCATGGGATAGAGGACAAAGAGTGAGACGTGGGCCAGAAAAGCAGAACTGAGGCCGCACGCCTCTTTGCTTCATGCTCTGTGCGACAAATGCCGCCCCGGTTACGAAACTCCGCAGCACGGGGCCAGAGTTGAAGTCGGTAGGAAGTTCAACAGGAACCACCTTTCAAAGATGGAGCCAATTTGAATTTAAAGGGCAGCACAGACTCAATAGTCTAGGTGTATATTGTATGCTTTGCCATGATTCGATCCGATTTTGCAAGGCAGAGATTCAATATCTGGTGTTATTTGAAGCATTACCTCAAAGCAATTTGATTCAGTCATACATGATAAATATTTTCAATACAGTGAAACATAAGCTGATTTTAGTGGAATCGTTTTGAAACAATAAAATTGACTTGACAATAAATGTTTGAGCTTTCATCGTAACAATGTTTAAGACTATACACATCTCAAAAATGCAAAATGTCCACACAATATTAAAAAAATTGAAAAAAGAAATATATATATATACATATAATTATCATTATTATTATTAGATATGCGTCTCTAACTCTCTGAAAACGTAGGAACATGGGTGTACTAAACTACAAAAAACATGCAGTGTATTGGTCTCTACCTCTGTACTAAGGTGAGTCTCTAGATGCCTTTATGAGAAATATTTTTTCACAGATTTTTTTTTGTACCATTGTGGGATATGATCATGCCTCAATGATACGAATTGAGATTTGTTAATTGAGTTGATTATTTTATGTAATGGCCTTAAGCAAGCATTGAGTGCTGAAGCTCTCTGCGTGATGTGGACTTTATAATTGATTTAAATCAGAATCAACAGATATCAATTAGAATCAATGAAATGTTATACCCCTGTTCAATAGTGTTTGTTCATATGTTCCTCATTCATGCAGTTTGCCCGATAACCAGTTTCTAACCTTACTTACAATGTTCATGTTGACTTCAGGGTCCACAGTATCTCCCCAGATCTTTGGCTTGCATTGGACTGCCCCTTGTAAGAGAAGAGCCACCAATGGCAGTAACCAGGCCATCTCAGCTCTGTAAGACATCAAAAACATCACTGTGATTTCTGCAAAAGCACTTCCACTGCAAGAAGGAATAAAAATCCACCCATCCTTTCAACATGAACAGACCCTAATGTGAAATGACAGTGAGCCTTCAGGCAATCCCCAGATGGTCAGGAGATACCCTGGACAGTATGATGGTCCAATACAACAAATGAAAACCACAGTTTAGCTTGTGCTGCCATTAATATTAGTTATGGCAGTCAATCAACGTAGTACTGCCGCACTTTCCATGTACACATGCAATTTTATTTACAATTTACACTTCATTTGCAGACTCATGTGCAGATGGAAGTATAAACCTACCTGAAATAAAGACATTTAACCAGAGACAACAGACATGTAGACAAATCAGTTCATAGAGCAGAAGGAATACCCTTTTTCAGGCATAAGAATCATAAACATTGCTATTTCAGCTGATTTGTTCACACAGTGGATATGATATCACATACGTTAATTCTACGTTTAACAGCTTCAACAGCGTGTTCGCAAGAGAAACTCATTATTTCGACTATTTCATCAAGTTCAACCACCATCGTATAAACACAAGTTACTAGCCAAGTCTGCCGGTGGTCTGTCAGTAGTTCAAATTAGGAGGCCAAAGTAAACAGTAACTACACAGAATCAGCCTAGCAGTTATCTCCGCGTAATAAGAGGCGTAACATCTCTGGAGGAAAGTAAAGCCGGCTCCTGGTACCTTTGACGCAGAAACGTAATTAAAACAAACTCATAAATGTGGAAAAAAATGATAATGATGACAAAACGAGCAAAGTCGGGAGCAGCGTCTCGGTGTGACAGCCAGCGCCGCCTCCGCGTGCGGGACGGACATTCATTTATCGCGCAGCAACAGGAACGAGCCGCGTGACGCGACGTGACGTGACGCGTCACGTGACGCGAGGGCGGCCCCGCCCACCGGCCGGCGCGTGGCCGTCCGCCGCGCGCTGGCCTCCAGTAATCGGGAGCGGTGGGCGCGCCCGCGGAGTGATGCGTCTGTGCTAGAAAAGAACAAACAAAGAAGCCGGATTGCGGCAAAAAAAGAAACCAGATCCCTTGTTAGTCTTTGGCCGTGCCGCGCAGTACAACTCGTAGAAATAATCACCATGTAAAGTATTCATTTGTCGCAGTCCAACGCCTAATACTAAGCTTGACGATTTTAATGAGCGGTGTCAAAATAGAACGCAATTAAATAACTACAATCAAATTCAACTTGCCATTTAAGTTTGGCAGCTCAGATAACCTGGAAATTTGATTCAAAATATTGCCAGACTAAAGAGATTAAACTGACACTTGACGGCCACTGGTCTGATGTCTTTAAACACAGGAATGTTTTTTGTTGGCCAACAATAAAAAAAATCCAGTTCTCTAAGAAAATTAGGTTAGAGTGCCTGTGCAGCCGGTTCATAAGTTTTATTATTAATAAAACGTATATCGTTTCCAACTGCTCTTATGTCCCGAGTGCTTGTAGTCGGCGCAGGTCTCACGGGCAGTCTGTGTGCTTGCCTCTTGCGAAGAGAAATGCTAAATAATGTACGAATTACTGTCTGGGATGAATGTCACGAAGCAGGTCAGTGTAAGAGCTGGATGGTTATATTACATGTTTAACTCGCCGATGTGCTGCTCATGATCTTTATGTAAGTCTCACACGCTTATTTTTCAGCATAACATGTCTCAGATCTGTGAGGGGAAATCATGGGAACTTCGCACCTGGTTAACCCGTTTAATCCCACCGGCAGCCATTGTTGCTAACATAACCAACATGAAATGGGAAGAATCATACATATTATGTGTCAGGGAGGTCTAAGGAGTGGAATGCGTGTGTTTATATTCCTGGGAAGAATCTGGGATTAAACGGGTTAATAATGCCACACTTTATTGCAATTGCCCTGATTTCTGACAAATATTTCTGTAATGCTGCAGTGATAGTGTAATGAGAAGCTCATGCATAAGCAGCCCTGTTGAGAATATTATCTATATTTTTTCCAGTATTTGTAAGATAACCAGTTAATTCACAGTTGTGTGTGGAATAACAATACATATGGTAGGTTTGGATTGCTAATTATGCTTAGTGCTTTTGATAGTTACGATATCCACTAGTGGATGTTCTTTTAAATGATACTCAGCTATCAAGCCTTCTATTAATTTATGCTGTTGGTTTATACAACGACGGATTATCCATCTCGCCTAGAGTCTGGCTCTGAAGGTGGTGATATTTTTATTACAGGAGGAAGGATGTGTACTAGCAGAAGCCCCAGTAACCCCAACTGCACAGCAGATCTTGGTGCGCAGTACATAACAGCCACGCCACATTACACTGAAACACATCAAAGGTATTTGGCCAAAGAATATACCTCAGTCAAATCAAATCAGGCACCTGAGCAAATGTTCTGGCTCGTCATACATAGGTGATATGTATGTGAATTAAACATTTTTTCTTGACATAAGAAGTTAAAGGCTGTATTGTGTAATGGTTATGCTGTGCTCTGTCACTGACTGTTGGTCATGAAACCTTGCGTGATGCTGACAGAGGCACCGTGAAATCGCCTATTACCACGTGCCTTTTCAGAGCCAAGAATATGCTGCAGAGAGTGCCACTTTGCTCTATAAAGAGTATCCAAATTTAATTTGTACTTTTATATTCTATTAAGGTCTTTGGCAAGGCTCCAAAGGTGTCTAACTCTATTTCTTTTGTCCTGTGAGTGCTGGCTTTGTCCTGGGTTAATTGTTCTATTACTTAATTATATGGACTATTTATACAAACAGTATTCTGTTTCACCCAAAATATAGCCCCGAATAGGTTCCCCCCCCTCAATTACAGGATCGAATAGACGTAATACCAGATGTGCAGAATACATATCATGCATGTTATTGTGATGGAGCTCATTAAATGGCTGGGTCTTGAGGTTGGTGTAAAAGCCTGCTTGTACACAGCCCTTCAGGAACTGAGTTTGACACCATCGCCTTAAGCTGTCTTCAGCTTCTGGTTCTGTTTCACCACCATATTTAATCAGTTTGACAATAACTAGAGTCATATGGAGAATGAGATTTTTTTTTTGTACCCCGAGAAGAACATATGTCTTCAACTTTTAAAGCTGGAGTTTAGCTTTTTACAAAGTAATGAAAGAAAGTCATTTCAGAGGCCGTGAAATGCCTCATGCCTGCATTGTATTTGTGCTGTAACTAGGTCAGCATGGCTCGTATTAAACCGGAATCCCAAAGGTAAATCGGGGCTCTTTTTCATCCCTATTTGTGTGAACGTGACTACATGTGCCCCGGCTCCAAACGCTTTTTCTCCCCTGACTTTCTATTTCTGTCGTAAATGATCTGTATAAAGTGCAAGTTTTAACAGAAAGGCAAAGAAGGGGGAACGTGGCTATATAAAGTTAGTTGTGAAATTTGGCCAGCGTAACATATTGGAAAGGGGAAGGTCAGGCAAAATGCATTATTTCCCATCATTAGTCATGGGCTAAAATGTGAAACTTCGGAATATATTTGTTGGGTATAACATTTTGGGAGACGATTTTCTGGAGGAAGCAAAGTTTTTCCATTGCAAAGTCGGCCAAGTTATACTGTACATTTAAAGGAAGACAGTCCTGCAACATTAACAACCTTATTAATCTTTTTTTTTTTAATTTAAATTGCAAAAATAAGCTCGTAGAGATTAGGCATATAACAGGCACTCTATCTGATTTTCACTCATATGGTAACATTAATTTCCGAGTGCTGGAACCAGAATTTCGGTGTTGCGGAACATGTCCTATTTAATTTATGTTCCTCAGTTTGTGGGCAAAACATCAAATAGTTTTAATGATGGCGATGATGGTTATAATATATTACCCAAGTTACCGCAGTATCTCCCAAGAATTTCTCTTTCATTTTTCTTTCTGTACTTCTCTGGGAATCGTGGAGTATCAAAGCAGCTTATCTGAGTCTTCATCTCCTCTCTAGCCGAGCGCAGGGTCACGTGACACGATAGCGGTGGTTCCTTGCTTCATGTTGTTCTTTTTATGCTCTTGTGTTGAGAGATGTGTGTGTGCCTTTTTTTCTCCGAAACCAGTTCCAATGCCTGGTCTGTAACAGGGAGATTAAGATGGGTGCCACCGGTCAGTGGTGGCCATTTCCAGCTGAGTAGGTAAACATTGTGGGCCTCCTGACAAAATGTTACCTTCGGGCCCCCGGCCCCCCTTACATTATATAATTTTACATATTCACGGGCCCCTGTAAAGTGCCATTTCATCCATTTCAGGCAGAAGTGCGGGATGGGTGAGCAGAAACGGCCTGTCCTCAGAGCAGCACCCAGTACCTTTCAGAGTGGCAGAGATTATGGCGTGGGAAGAGGGGAGGTTGAAGGTTGTGCTTTTTTTGATCGCAGTTCTTTTTGATTTCCAGCTTCTACAAGGAGCTGTCATTGCACGGCATTTTAAGGCCACTGGTGGCCCCCGTGGAAGGCATGGTCATGAAAGAGGAAGAAACACGCAACTTTGTTATCCCGACGGGAGCCTCCTCTATCGTCAAGCATTACCTGAGGGAGTCAGGTAACTCCGGGGTTCTCCGGGTCTGGGAAGGGTGGTTAGGGAAGTCACATTAATATTCATCAGAGAAGCGCTGCCTGATTGGTCCAATCATTAATATTCATGAGACGCTGTGCCTGATAGGCCCTCTGAACGTGTCCCCATTGACACGTGCTACCTGGTTTTTCTGTCTACGGCATTCACTGGCCAATCAGGTAGCGCTTCTCTCATGAAGCGGGCTGTCACTCTGACTGCCCCATCTCATGCTCCTTGTGAGTGAGCGTGAGCGCCACTTCACAGGGGCTCTCTGCCGGAGAGAGCGGCCTGCTCTGACCTCACATGGCTCCCCCCTGCCCTTATTTATTCATGCAGCTAAGCCAACGCTTTGTGTATAAGTCAACGAAAACAGTCACAGAGGCCACTTCCGCGTAGTTTCCCCTGTGTTTATACACATGTTTATCTCGTTCCGGGGATATTTTAAACAGTTCAGCTGTATGTAGTCACTTTTATGCCGTTCACAGTTATAAATAATTGTGGCTCTGTGAAGGTTATGGCTCTGTGCCCATGATCAGAAGGTTGCTGGTTCGAATCCCAGGGACAGTGGACTGGTGCTTTCGTTACGCTCTTGAGCAAGCCTGTTAAGCCCCAGATGCTACATACTGGCTGACTCTGTTCTCTGGCCACCTATTAGCAGGTGTCTGTATAGGGGCGGAGTCTGTCCTGTGTGTGTTTACTGGTCACATGTCCGGTTTGGTGCCAGTTATGTGCTACTTATCCATCCTCCTCCACCTCCCTCTTTCCTTCCCCTTCCGCGACCTCGCCCTCTTGCCCTGTCCCTCCGTGTCCAAGCACAGGAGCCGAGGTGTTCTTCGATCGCCGGGTCACCTGTGTCCAGCGGAAGGGGCCTAGCTGGGAGGTGTGCGTGAAGGACGGGCAGGCAGAGAGCTTTGACGCCGTGGTGCTCACTATACCTGTCCCTCAGATCCTCCAGCTGCAGGGGGATCTGCTGTTCTGTAAGTCCCCCCCCCCCCCCGCTGGAGGGATCCATTTTGCCATTGGAGCCGTTGTTAGCTATACCTCGGGGGTGTTACGGTAGTGGCAACGTGGGCCGTTGGCGCTCAGGTGTGCCGTTTCTATGGCACAGCCTCCAGCTTCACACTAACACACTGATAAAGGCATTACGCCCTCTTTGTGCTGCAGTTATAATGCATCACGGTGTCATGTGACCTGTACTCCGAAAACATGACTGAGGTGGTACATGTAAGGTAATGTATAAGTCCAGGGCCCCTCCTTTCTTCAAAAAAACTCATAAAATTGATGGGTAAATTGTTTAAATACGAATACAAATACTATGGAGACTCATTACTTGGGCCGGATCTTCTTGGCATCTCAGTGACAGACTAATAAAGAACCCCCTGGTTAATTAAACAGATGTTTTCGATGTTTTACCGCAGATACAAACTTCCTTTGGCTCGCTGTTTACCCATTTGTAAATTGTTTTGATTTCAGCGCCATACCTTTCTGTAATGGGGTGTCCAAGAAGAACCCGGAAAGAATCAGCAATCAGGACAGGGTTTACCGAAGATTTACATAGGGGGTCACTGTTAGTGGACGGGTTTGATAACACGGTTCTGTCAGATGCGCAGATATCCTGCCAAACGTGACATTCTGTCTCTTAGAGCTGGGTTCCCCCAACCCGGTCCCTGTGGGAGGAAGCAAAAACATGGACTGTCCAGCGGGCCCCGAGGACTGGGTTGGGGAACACTGTCTTAGAGTACATAAAAGTAAGCATTAGGTAGGTAGGGAATGGAAACTCACCCCAGCACAGCTTTACACGGATTATTGCCACAGTCCATCCATCTCACAATAAACTGCAACTTCATTTCAATTAATAAAACCAAGTGTTTTATTATATATTAATAAAACATGTCATTCCATCTACGGGTGCACAGTTTATTTCCAGACATTCTAAAACAGCTGGTGCAAAAAAATATATAGAAATATCTTTTGCAGGAAACATTTGGTGGGTAGACTTGACAGTCTTTGGTGATAGATACGGTTGTAATTAAACAGCTTCTTCCATCTGTTCTGGGAAAATAGCTGTAGTTATGCATCCTGCGGTCTGTTTCATATTTTGATTTGGACTTTTTTGTCTGCACCATGTGAAATACGGCATGTCGATGGGGGGGCTTGTCTATAGTGCCTTTAATAGCAAACGTAGCGAATGATTGAAATGAAGGGCTACTGTGGTTTCCGGGCACAGTCCAGTTATGATTACTTATGATTGTGTGTGTGTGTGTGTGTGTGTGTGTGTACTCTGTGATGGATTGGCGTCCTGTCCAGGGTCCTGTCCCCAATCTCTGCATTTCTCTGAGTGATGCCTGGCATAGGCTGCAGGCAACCATGTGACCTGAACCAGTATACGTGGTTGGATAATGGACAATGATATTGTAATAATCAGAATAATTAGTTGCAGCTCACACAAACTCTTACTGAGCTGGATCCCATGGCACATAAAAGCACCCTAGCAAGAGTGATTTGTGAACTTTATTCATCATACGCAGGTCTTTACTACACTTACGGTTCAAAGGACCACAGGAAGACACAGAAAACCTGTAAGCTTTCTGACCTACAAGATGTGCAGCTTGGATGTAGCCCAGGCCCCTGGTAGTTAGAAGCTCTCCCACCCAGCCCCCACTCTGTCTCCCTTCAGACCTTGTGGAGTGAGTCACTCGGATGATAGCTTCTGAAATATTTCCAATAGCTTTGATTAATCTCTCCTTTGCATTCATTACTCCTGACCTAAATTTGGAAATCAGAGGTTTGTGTCAGGACTAAACCACACAGCTGCCGTTCCATATGATACACGGGCGACCTTTGATGTTCACTGTAAGCCGTGTCTATTTCCAAAGCACTGAACCTGTTCGTTTTAAGGATTTTGTGTGGCTGTGAGTATATGGTGGTATGTAGTTATCAAGTGTTTGACTGGCAGTCTCCGTGGCTGAAATTAAACAATGACCAGTTGAGGTGTTGAAGATGGTGATGGCTTTGGATTTTGATCAATATCTTGATTGAGTTTAAAGTAAGAGTGTTCCTTTATTTGGGCTAACAGCCGAACGATTGGGATCAGGTGATGTGCATGTCCCTGACTCGCCTGTGCTAGATGTTCCAAATGTTCTCCACTTAAGACTAAATTGCTCAGTAAATTGGTCTCTTTGTCTAGATCAGTGTTTCTCAATCCTGCTCCTAGAGTACCACCTGCCAGGAAGTTCTCACTCCAGCCTGACCTTAATTAGCATCAGGAGTTTCTTGATGGCTTAACAGTGAAAGTGGTGGGTTGTAAGGAGTGTGGGTTTGACTGGAAACCTTCTGGCAGGTGGCGCTCCAGGAGCAGGATTGAGAAACACTGGTCTAGAGCTAGAAGCCAAGAAAGGTCTTTTTCATCTTCGCCGTAAGGATAATCCGAGAAACACCAGAAACTCTGAGGGGGGGGGGCGCCAATTCCCATTTCCCTTAGGAAGGGTAACCTAAGGCCCCGTGATCCGTGGGGCAGCGAAGCAAGCGAATGAGTCAGGGATGAGAAGCAGGGAAGAGGGAAGAGCTGGCTGGTCATTTCTTTTACCACGTGGATGACAAGCACTCTGGCTGAGAGCCAGCCTGTGGAGGCCGGACGAGGGAGAAGAGATTCTGTGATCTACAGTGAATAATCCAGGTTTTGCCAGAGGCAAATCAAAATGCGGTACAAGGAAACGTAATGAGAACGATTGGGGTGCTTAATTTTTGCCATAGAATGTCGCTAAAAATGGAATACATATGAAAAGCGCTGATATAAGCCTTTTCAGACACGGGCCCAAATTTCTTTTGTGCATTTTCGCAGAGATCTGACACTTGAGGTTCGATTCCCGGACACTTCCTGTGGTGATCGCGTCCGTGGATTTGAGGGATCGCTTACCTCCTCTGCTTTGTCCGTCATTCGCTTTGCGGACCGTCGACCCTGGCATGTATTTGTCTAAGAGGCTAAAGGCTAACATTATCGATAAGCAGAAAAGGCCCGTGGCTTTAGGCACGTATTGAGTAACGCACAAGGGGAATTCTTCTTTAAACGTTCTCGTGACCTCCAGGACGGCTTTACACCTCCGCCCTTTGCGGCGTGTATAAATATCGAGTCTTTCGTTATGGCTGCTGTATGGATTCCTAAAGGCGTTCATCATGTTTGTCGCTATCCAAAATTCTTAGTCATAGCTACCTCTTCATTCCTACTGTTCCTGTTAGCTGTGACCTCCCCCCCCATAAGTGTGAGCGAATCCCCAACCCCCGTCTCATGAGAAAGCAGTGCATTATCCATGGAAACCGAGAGTGGCACGCGCTTCAAAGTCACCTTCCGTGGTGGCGGTGGCGGTGCTGGTGGTTGGGGGGGTGACATTGTTTGCTTTGGAGATTCTGGCTCAGGCACAGTGCCACGTTTCCCTGGCCATATGTTTAGATTCTGATACATGACTAATTCAGCCCCCGCTCCTGTCATTCAGGCCTCGCAGATAAGCAGCTTACATCTGGGAGGGGGGATGTTTAAAGGTAGAACGCATTGATTAGTTTTGATATCGTTAGATGACTATGCCTGTTAACATGGCGGACAGGTGGGGGGGGAGGAGGGTAAGCAAGATCCTACTTATGCTGGTGCACGTTTAGTAAGGTGCACTCTGGGCGCATCTCCCGAAAAGCGTTGCGAAAGTTTTGCGATCACGGCCGCTGTCGACGGTGCAATTAGGCTGTGTCGGTTTTTAGTAAGTACGATTTAAACAAAGAGAGCTGCCGCCAAGTGGTATCGCGATGTGATCCCTTGCCAAGAACAATTTGTGTCTTGCGAATTTTTTATCATCTCTTTGTTAAGAGTAACACTAACAGCTGGAGAAGCTGATGACTTTTGCTCTGATTCCCCAATTAGTGAGAACTCCATCAAAAGAGCTCTGTTTTTTTTTAGACCCTTGGGTTTTTGTGACAGGAGGATGCCTCGTTGTGGAGAGGTTCTGTTATTCATTAGCACTGTGTTGGGACACAAACTCAGTGGTATGTTGGGCCATCATATTGATTAACTATTCTGTGTTTCCTGTTTAATGTGTTGGAATTCTGGGATTTTCTGCGGTACATCAGTGCAACATTAAGAGTTTAATGCAGTAGCATAATCAGAAATGTAGCCGTAGGTTCATTCAGGAGGTGACCATGAACAAGTCTCTGGATGGAGTCAAGGTGGAAGTGGTGACATGCAGTGACAAATCTGGCCAGTGGGTGGCAGCAGATAGGTGCTAGGAGGTCCCAGTTACACATGCAAGAGTATGCAATCTGGAAATAATTTGAGCAGAATCAAGCTGCAGAAAAAGAAGAAGAAAAAAAACTGCACGCTTCACACTTCCGCTTTTTTATGGGAGTTCTTCAAAATTCAAGAAAGTATGCAGCGTGCCACGCCGGGAGATTTTGTTCCCCCCGTCAACTGACGCAGGATCTTTTGTGGCCGCCTGCCTGCCGACCCGGCATGGGGTGTGTTCAGGTGTAAATATTGGTGATGAGTGGCAAGAAAGGCTGGCCAAAACCGTGGCAAAACATAATTAAATGATCCAAAGTACCAAAAAATGGTTACACTTGAACAAATGTGAGTTTGTGTGGTTTTTCATGCCAGAAAACCACCTGTGTTCTGTGAAAGACCAACTACAAGGGGCGGACTTTAATCATCGCTGCTAATTAGCAAAAAGATAAAGGAAAGTATTTAAATTTAGTCCTTGGGTATAGAAGATAATCAGTAATGCAGAAAGGTTACAAAATAAAACATTTTGTTTATGTCTGGAGAAGAGATGTGCTGAGGTACTGTGTTGATAGTGCCCAGTTACCTAGCTCTCAGAGGTAGTTCACCTGCCCTTCGCCTGGCTCTCGTACACCATACGGTGTCTGGTTTAGACATCCATCCATCTGGAGCTGTGAGTTTCCCCCGTAAGGTATTTTCAGCACCTCAACCCGAAGTGGAACCAGGGAGTACTTTGAACGAACTTTAAAAGTAACAGTGGCACCATTGGCCTGTTTTTTTGGCTTCTCTCGACTGCTGTCCCGCTCCTGTCATTTCCTTCAGCAACCCTACAAAAGTAGATTTCGCCTTTCCGCACGAGCCCAGTCCTGTAAGCCACCTGAAACCCTGCATATGCTGATATCCTTGGGTCTGATTGTGAGGTCGACTCCGTATGATAAGAATGTGCTACCAAGGATGTGAGCCAACTTCTCCTCAGTAAAGCTGCAGTGTTTTACTTCGTCGTGTATTTCATAAATCTTATGCAACACATTTCCCCCTCCCCCTTTTGGCCTGATCCTGCCAAACGGAGTCAATGTGGATTTATCAGTTCTCTGAATGGGCTTTTTTATTCCGGCCAGACCTCCAGAACTTCCTTGAAAGAATGTCCGTTGAGATCACGCCCATTTTTCCCCTAGCGTTTCCAATGTCCAGCTCTTTGTAGTGGAGTAACTCTTAGAAGATCCAACTGTGCTTTATGTGAATTCATTCAGATAGCAAAATAATGCTAAGGGGCTACACAGATAAGCACAGTACTGATTTATCTGTAGACCTGATTATTACTGTGATGCTTAACACCATTTATCATTTGAGTGATATCCGTCTGTCTGGCATACTTTTAGAACTATAAAACACACTAATAGAATATAGAATACACATGTGTATATTAGCAACCACTGTTTCTAAAATGCAGGAGAATAGTAAATGAAGGTCTCTGTTGGCTTAATGTTGGTTATCGTGAGACTTCTGTCAACATTTTGCAGCAGTGTTTGTACAGTAGCCCTGTACAGCACCTATGGCCGCCACACCCTGTCCAATCAACGCTGTGTCTGAGTCACGACGCATGGTCACATGACCACTGCAATCCCATCAGCCCCATGTTGCAGCCAGGACCAAAAAGTAGCTGTAGGTAGTGACTTTTTTTTTTCTTTTGGGGGTGGAAAATATTGGGTTATTAGAATTGGAAGCTGAAAGTGATGCAGGGCTCGCCACACCGTGATCTTTTTCTGGGAGCAGATGTGGTGTTTACTCTGTGGCATACTAAAGCCACAAGTTCTCACAGAGGAAGGAAGGGAGGATTTATTATTTTTGTTGGGTACTGATGCTCACACGAGACCTGTTGGTGACTCACATTGAGTTGCACATAACCCTTGTCAGTTAGCCTCCACGCCGCACTGCGACCTGGCCCTCACAAACGGACTTCTTTTTTTTTGGGGAACTGCGACGTGGCGCCTTTCCCCTTTTGAAAGCCCCCCTGGGAGGAATACTCAAACCGGCGCCCCGCTATGCCACGTGCTGGATCGGGTGTGTGTTTGGTGCCACGTTTTTGAAGCAGATACCTGAAAACGCCACTCGAGTCACCAGTGCAGGAAGATCGCCTTAATCTGTAGGGAGGAGGAGCCCCTTACCCATTTACTCACATTAAGAAGATGTTACATCCGCGGCCCTCTTCTGCATCGTAATCCGCACGCATCCCATCGCCTTGCAGCGACGCAGAGCCATATCCCCCACACGGTGAATGGATGGTTATTCTAGTCAGTAATAAAAGGAGATATGTCTTTAAAGCAGGCTGTCTTTCAGCGTGCACTCTGAGTGAAATTGAAGTTTGCCAGAATCAACAAAGGGACGATGAAGCGCTCCGAATTCATATATTTAAAAACCCCCAGTAGGAAGGTGGTGTTTTTTTTTTATTTTTAAAGACTCTAAAACTATTTAGCATTCAAATTAGTTTGCTTCTTTGCTTCTCACACTTTATGATTCTGGCTAATATAAAAAAGGCTACTCGATATTTACACTGGGGAAAAAGGAGGTTAATGTGAAATTAATTGCCCAAGCAAGGTCATTTTTTGTTGTACTATATCTTTTTTACTGAGGTGCCCTCAAATCATATTAAGTCAGTCTTGGTGAGCTGTGGTTAACCTGTAATGAGTTCTATTTCTCAGTTACGACAGAATCCTGCAGCCCACGGAAGATCAAGGTGGAAAGATTTGGGGGGGGGGGGGGGTGTTCCTCTCAAGCTGCTCTGGCTGAAGCCTGTGATTGTGGTGACTTTCACCTAGGCTTCCCGTGTCTGTAAACTCACCCATCAGCAGCCTTTAAATTCAGTCACGTTGTGATTGATGCCCGTTGGATTAAGAACGTGAACGAGTCCGGACGCGGACATGGAAAGAGGGCCGGAATCCGGGTCGCAAACAAATCAGACCGGCGTAAAATTTCAGCACCGCTTCAAAACACCCTTTTTTTTTTTTTTTTCTCGGTGAAGGCCGCCCCGTGTTTCTCGCTCGTTATGTTTGCCGCGATACGTCTTGTTGCGGCCTGGAAGGAAATTAAATGTTTGGTGTGGAGATGGAGCGGCCGCCAACGCAACGGTACGGCCCAGAAATGCACAAGCCGGAAACCACAAAAACACAGCGATTGACCATAACTCAACCCATATTTCGTTTTTTTTTTTATTCCTTAACTTACATAATTATTCACATTTTATCCATCTTTTACAGGGAAAAGGGATGTAAGATTGTGATTTCCGTGAACATCATTCATTGTTCTGACAAGAGTGAGGTTTCCAGGTCGTTTTCAGTGTGTGCTGAATAGTGCAATTCGAAGGCTTCCAACCGGTCCCTTACTAACTGGGTAGAGGTTATGGAACGCAGCCCATCGCCCTGCCATCGTTCGCCTTCCCGTGCAGGAAATTAGAGAGGCATATGAGGTTGTGCGGTTTGCTGCAAATGAATGAATCCACTCAGAGCAGGTACGCTGAGCCGTGCCTACCGTAAATCACTGCCGTCTTCGGGCTTATTCCCCCCCCATAAAATATGACTGAGCTGTTTTTTAGCCCAGTAATTTCGACGGGGGATTTTTGGGACCGAAATCCAGGGTCAAGCTGTGTTTTTCCTCCAGCTGTAGCGGTAGGAGAGACAGCATTTTAAAAGGGCCATACCTCGACGGTTTGGACAGGCTCCGTCGTACCGCAAAACTGCATTTTCTTAAAACTCTGACTTTATGTTTTCACTTGACAGATACGCCCAGCCGCGAGGCTTCACATGCAAAGCAGAATCGCTGACTTAGCAGGAACGGCGACACTTCCTGAAATCTTGTGCGTGGAACGAAGGTGTATACTAGGGCTCTTCAAATCTGGCCCGGGATTCCAAATCCAGGCCTCGTTTTCTGTTCTCCCAGGGAGTTGGCTTAATAACTACTGATTCTGATTGGCCAAAGCGGCTTTACACCTGGCTTACAGCTAAAGGAAGGCTTGGAAATCAGCAGAGCCAAACCCTTGGGAACCGTGCTTTGAACAGCCCTGGTGTATATGGTAATTGCACAGAGAAATTTGATCAGCTTTAACAAAAAGACTAGTTTTCATCTCGGTGTGTTGAATTGATTACTAGGTCTTCTGGGTAACTAGTAGTCACATTTCACCTGCCAAGCACAGCGACACCTGCTGGCTAGTTTTCTGTGCCAATTACTGCTTAGACCCCAGCTGCACTTCTTCTGGGCCTCGAAAAACCCCATTGCCAGAGAATGGCACGAACCCTACTGCTGCATATGGTATCGTAATTGCTAACAGGTGGCCGACACTGGCCCACAACAATGCAGAAGAGCTGAATAAGAGCATTTTAAAATTAGAATCTGATAGAAACTCACTTCCAGTTTGGCACGCACAGCAAGCCCATGAAAAGACCCATTTCGGCTTTTGTGGGAAAGAAAGGATCGAAGGGGGCGTCGTCTTTCTGCCCCCGAGGACGATGCTGAAGGCCTCAGAACTGTAGCTGAGCTTTTGTCTCTAGTATTAAACCGTGACCTCTACAGTTTTGTTAGTGATGCATGCTAACTTTGCTAGTGGACAGTGTCAACATTGTTAGCTAACTGTGTTAGCTTTGTTAGCCAGTGATGCTAGCTTTGTTAGCAGATCGTGTCAGCATTGTTAGCTGAAGGTGTTAGCTTTGCTATCTAGTGGTGCGAACTTTGTAAACGGACAGTGTCAGCATTGTTATCTGACGGTGTTACCTAGTGCTGCTAACTGTGTAAGTGGACAGTGTTGCCATTGTTAGCTAGCAGTGATATTCTCCCACTTTTAATGTTTACCAAAATAAAGTAAAATAATAGTGTTTTTAGTATGACACCTTTATATTTATGCATGAATGTTAGTGTTCTCATCAGTTTTTTGTTGCCATATGGTAATGTCAATTTAAACTTAAACGCGACGGGTTGTTAGTTTTTTTGTTTGCCCGTTGGAGTATTTTAATAACATTTGCGGGCCTTTTAGACGGTTCTTTCTTTCGTGTTTACTTTTCATTTATTAAACCTCATTTGGCCATTCACACCGTTCTTTAAAATTGGACTAATAATATGTTAAATAAATTACTTGCAGGTCCTTGAGATGAAATTGCCCCCCCCCCCCATCTTCAGTAAAGACTGATGAGCTCCACCGCTAAAATATATATTTTATAGGGGTTTTAGGGCTCTCTATCAGTCAAGATTGTTCTTCTACCAAACTCCACACACCAATCATATCACTGTGCAGAAGATCTCACCGGGGTGCACAGTGATACGATTGGAGTGGGGAGTTTGGTGGAAGAAAATAGTTTCTATGTTGAAGTGCTCGGTACAAAGTCTGTGGATTATCATGAGTAACTGTGTCATGATTTCTGGTAAGCCGAATTTTTTTTACAGTGTATTTTTTGGCACTCTAAACACCACAGAGAGAATGCCATTCACTCCCATTATATTCGAGCGAAGCCCAACATTCCTATGGCCGATATCTCCAAAACTAAGCAACTCCCAGCAGAACGACCTAGATGGATAGACAGCAGTAAACATCCTCTAAAACAAGTTCTTTTTACAGTTTTGGGGTGAACTGCCCCTTTAGAAAGTAATCTGTTACAGTAGAGCCTAGCCCATGTGTATCGCTACTGCTAACCTTGACATGTAGTGGTTGCCTAGGAGATGACATAACACTTAGTGACCTCACAGTCTTCAGCTAGCCTGTTATAGGACCTCTGGGCTTCTGTAGCTGAACCCTCTTCCCTCACCTAGGTGGCGCCATTGGCCCTGAGCGAAAGGCCACTACAGCCAGCCTCCTGTTCCCCGTCAGGCCTCTCCTATCAACCGTTCCCACCTTTTCATTAGGCCATGTATGAGGCGGTCGTGCAGAAACACGGATTCGGAGAGGGTCTGCCAGGGTGACCCAACCCCTCCCACGAAGGTAGCATGGGGATTTTCCAGCCAGCCGTACGTGCCTGCTTATTTATTTATTACGCTTTGGCGAAGCTCTGCTCAAATTAGGAAGCTCACTGTTTCAATGGAGTAGTGAACTCAGTAATTGTGGGCTGTCTGCCCAGTTTGGTATTTACCGGGTTTGGCAATAGTCCGGTTTCGTGGCTGTATAGTACGTGATAAATAGCTTACTCAATATTTTGCGAGGGTTTTTGTGGCGTACCTTTAAAAGGAGATTTTTGGTATGATATGGTAATAGGTACTAAATTACCATGTTAAAAAACTCAACTGGATGCTTGTATGCATACGGATCCATGTAACTTCTCTGTAAAGAGCCTCAAACCTTGCGGGCTGGAGCATTTACAGGGGCGTGGCCACTGGTCCCAGCTGAAAGCTCATTGGCCTGCCAGAGTGGCCCCTCCTCTGACACGCACCAATTGAAAACATTTCACTGGCTAATGATAAGGTGTTGGCCCCTCTGTATGGATTACGACTTCTCTTATACACCCCACCTTAAAAAAAAATCCTGGAATTGTCTCAGTCTGTCTCGTTTTCCTCAGCGCAGTCGAACAGGCTTGTGCTATACCTGTCATGGGAAGTCACGCTTTTCTAACATGACACTGCCGCGAGACAGTCATACAGTCCTATTGTGATGAAGTCAAAGGGCCCTTTAAAAACATCAGCTGTGTAGCAGCCGATTTCGTCATTTGGCGTCATTCCGTTTCCCCTTAGCAGGGGAAGAGACTTATGTGTCCACCCATGCATGGTCCCTGACTGCTTATCCAGTAAGGCCTGTGATGTTATATAGCCAGTTATATCTTTACCTATATACCAATGCAGTACCAGTCAAACGTTTGGCCACACCTACAAGACATCTATAAAACTACAAACCAAAACTATAGAATAACAAATGGAATTATGCACTGGCATAATAAAATGTATTTTTTTTTTATTATGTGTTGGGGGTGGGACAGCACAGTGGGTTGGATCAAGTCCCTGGGCTAGCAGAGTGATCCCACCATTGGGGGCCCATTTTTCCTCCTTCACTCAAAGGTCAAACTCCTCTGAAACCATTTCTACTGAGTTTAGGTCAGGTGATCAGATCATGTGACACAGCATCGTCACTCTCTTTTGTGGGTGACTTGGCGTGCTCAAACTTTCGACTGGCATTATACATCCTTTTTAAAAATAGACTGAATCAGATCAGACTATGTTAAAATACCTGTAGAGCAAGAATGGTGAATGAATGAATGCTTCTGGGAGACATCTCAATAAAATATACGTCTCTGCAGTTGGAGTACCTGCTTTGCCAAGTTCAACATCTTCAGTTTATGTGTGCAACCAATATTAGTGTCCATGACATTATGATTTATGGATTTCTTATATGTCTTTCTGGAAGAAGGCCAAAAAGGAGAGCTCCGCGCCTTTTTTCAGACCCCAGAATACATAACTCATAAGTCATGCTCTCTCCCGTACGCAACGATCCCGTTAAATCTGAAAGCCCCCTTGAGCTCTGCAGGTGAAGTTAGCTTCCCGCTACGCGGAGACGTCACATCGCAGCAGCGGCCGGCTGAGTTACGGTCTGCCGCGTTTCGGGGGGCGGCCCTTTCGCCACTTTCCAACGTGTCTTGAGCATGGCCAGCTTGGTCTGCACATTAGAAGGCAGGCACGGCGCTTCGAAAGCCTGTCGTGTTCCCCCCTCACGCAGCGGGACTCCGTGCCATTATTTAATTTTTATTTCTTGTGCGGACCCTCCCAGTCATGTGGCCCAGACTGTGGAAAAGAGTTTAGTGTCAGTGAAATGATCCTGAGAGCCAGGCCTGAGGTGCAGCGTCTCTCTCTCAGGCGCAGTAAGGCATCCGCAGACTTTTATTAGGTCGTTAAATACGATCAGACCGTTATTATCATATTCACAACACGGCTACAAGTGAGAGGATCTGCTCACGTTTTACGACACGACGCACGAATGAGTGAAATAAAAATGCATTTCGGAGATTATTAGGGGCCCAAGCAATGGGAACGCTTTTGTTTTTGAAATATGCATTTTAACAAAAGTGAGTATTGCAATAAGCACAGATTATGGAATCAGTTGGGTTGGTTCTCTTAGGTTTCAGTTCTCTTTCATTTTGGAATGCCCACCTCCCCTAATATTCAGTGACTATGAGGATCTGTTTCAGTGACCACCAACTGGCAGACTCCAGTCCATATCCAGACCGAAGTATAGTTAAATCCAGACTGTTCAGTTCTATTCCTCTTTGGCAAATTATATCACTGGTGGACCCCCACTGTCCAGCAAATTTTGGACCTTGGCTTTCTGTTGTTGATGGAATTGGACCATTGGGGAAAAACTGTTGAGGATCTTTCTTATGGTTATCTCACTTTGGAGAAGAATGCATAACACTAAAACGATGGACTGGGGCATTGTGGGTGCTACGTTAGATTTAAGGCATTAATGACATAAAATACGGGAAATTTACTGCTAACCTGGCAAGGTTTCCTGAAAGTTTCAGTTCATCTAAAACGACAGAGCTTGATTGGTCCTAAATGTTCTTTAATTAGCACTAAAATTAGTTCTTGTTCTTGCCTGCAGGCCATGTAATAATTTTATTAAATGGGGAAAATATAGCATTTTAGCATTTGACAGCCAAATCCAGAAATATTGCATTAGTGGTGGGTATGTGGTACAAATACTATATTTGCATGCCCAAAAAAAGAACAGTGTGACAGACCACATTTGACCTATTACTAAAAATACCAACCCGGGCTTGACGTCAGCGCTGAAACCTTCAGGTTGTTGCTCTAAATGTCTGCGCTTGGTGCAGGTCTAAGTGCTAAATATCTCGATAATAAGAGCTGCAGTTCCTCTGCTACAGTATGCTATTTATAACGAGATTTTTATCTGACATCAGAGCGAGGCTACCTTCATTTGCCTGGGCGCATAAAGACGGCCATTATGACGTCCGCGGTAGGAGAAAGGCCTCCGGCGAAGACGTTAATAACAGCCCTTGGAGCCTTCCGGTTTACGCCGGGTCTGCATCGTAGCAGCGGGGGCTGTAACGAGGATGAATAACGCGAGGGGGCGAGGCGCAGTGCCGTCATTGCAATTCGTTCCCACCAAAAGAGGAATCTCCACGATTTGGAAAAGTTGCCTTTTTTCCACGGCCTTTGGTCTCGCTTTTCTCAGATTTATTTTTTTGAGAACTTGTCAGGTTTTATGAGTGCAATAAAGGGGATTTAAAACAAGTGTCAGGTCAAAAGAGTCAATGAAATTACGCACAAAGAGGTTTCTTTTCAGGCATGCACGGCCACGCACTCTGCAGGACCCGCGACTCTAGGCCAGCCCACTCTGGGCGCAGGTGGGGGACTCGTTTAATCACATCGTAGAACACTTCCTGAAATATATTACGTGTGGCGTTTGTCATTTCGACAAATTAGCGCTCGGGGGGGCAAGCTGGAAAACATGGGCCGAAAAGCAGGCACCACTCCTGCGCACCGGCGCCCCCTTTCTGTGGAGCGCCACAGCTTGCGGGCCAGCGGCTCTTTCCCAGAGGGGCTGCAGCGCATCGCCCATCCAGGGCCCCCGATAAATATTTTACTTATTGTTGGACACAGTTCACCTACAAGTGCATTAAAGGTTAGCAAAACAGCCACGATTTCGGGAGACCTTCCAGAACCTTCTTGGGCAAACATTAAATCAGCCTTTTAAAGGGCCCAGGGATCATAAATTGGGAAACGGCAGAGTTCTCGTGCTCTGAATCAGCTTGCTCCGCGACTCTCTGCCAGGCCGCTGGAGCCCGGGTCCCCAGAGGGCCCATAAAGGCCGAGTCGGCACCAGGAACAATGACGGGTGCTGCGGCACCTTGGCCCAATGGCCCTTTGTGGTGACGCTTAACAATGTTGCTTTAAACAATACTAACATGAAATAAATCAGCCCTCCTTTAAAAATAAACAGTCCTTCATCTTTCTTTTTTTTCTTGAAATCCTCCTGGGGATCTTTGTCTGTGAGTCCTGGTAATTTAAGATAATGTTTGGTTTTGAACTGCGTCGCCTGATTTAAGCAGAATTTAACTCTTAAGATGTTTTTTTTTGTGGTAAAGTTCATAGTCATATTTGATAGAGCATCATGCTGAACGTGGGAAGTGTGTGAAAACCCGAGAGCTGTGTCCCGCCTGTTTCCGCTGCTGGTCGAAGACGTCTGCGTCACAATGGTCGTCACTACGGCCCGTTGGCGCAGCTAGTGAGCTCCCGTAGGACCTTCTGGAAACTTCCGAGTGTTCCGGCAGTGGTGATGTTCAGTTGAGGGGTGACTGGAACTGGGAATTAAATAAGAGACTTCCCATTATACCCCCAAAAAATGCAGGGCCTCTGTTTTTACATTTTCCGGACGGCCAAGAATAACTTTGGCATCACAGTAGAGGAGATATGAGTGTCTTCAGAATCTCGTGGAGGAACGTGTGGCATCTCTCCATCATCAGCATTGCCTTGGATGAGCCTCTGGTCACCGTGGTGTAACGCCACACCCCGGACCCTGCGGTGATGCAGCATCCTCCTCTAAAATGTTGCGATCATGCAGGAAAACCAGGTTAATCACCGTCAGGCCCCGCCTCCATTTCCTGACTTTCCCTCCATTTTCCCCTCAGCTGGACACAGGGCTGGGAGGACCCACAGTGCCCGTAAATCTCATAGAATATGGGCCTTGCGTCTTTTTGCCCCACCCCCCCAAAAAAAGCACCAGTGGAGGCCATGCACGTCTCCACTGATCCCCTGCTGCTGGTGTAGACTTGGAGCCGGCAGGACGGAGGGGAGTGGGGGGGTCAGGTCCAGGGAAGTCTGGGTAAGCGTGAACCACCAGCGGCCCCTATGGCCTCCCCAGGCCCAGTGAACAGAGCAGAGGGCGTGTGATATTGTACTCTCTATGCTCTAATGGAGTGTCGCAGAATAGCTCTGGGGGGGTGGGTGCGACGGGGGAGGGCCGAATTTCTGACGATGCTTCTTTTTGTGGTGAAGTACCCCATAACTCTCCCCCCTCCCCCTCACCTTTCATGGCCCATTAATCACCTTTGGGCCACGGGGCATGTTTCGGTGCAATGCCCCCTCGCGCCAGATGGCGAGGGGTACCGGCCCTTTGCCGCAACTAGCCGCAACCTTGCCGGGAGATGGCACGCGGGGCACGGGAACACAGCGTGTGGCCGCAGCCCACTTTCAGAGCTCGTACCCCACCCCCCCAGGCCAGGAAAATGGCCAGAACTGAGAACAGTAAAAGAAGCCGGAAGGTAGATCTCTGGGTTTTGCTGGAAACCTCGGTCACGGTGATGTGAGATGGCCGCGATAATGCGCTCGATAGTGGGGGATACACCCACAGCAATTACAGTAATTCTACTGAAAAGAAACTGTGTATGGAAATGAAAATGCCAGGAATTAGGACCTGAAATGGCCTCCTACCCCGTCTGGCCCGGTGCTGGGGCAATTCTACCCCCTCGGGACGTGGGGGACATCACAATTAAGATGCCATTTAGAAACAGCATGCAATGTGAGACCAAGCCTTGTCGGAGAGCGGCCATATTTTCCCCGTAGATTCTAGATGGGACACCCAGCCTTCACCTCTATCCCCCCCCCAGCTGAAAATGGGGCGCCACGGAAATCAGGACCTCAACCGGGTCGCCAGTGAACAGGATCCGTCCTGTAGAGCTTTTATCCCAATTTTTACGAGGGCTGGAACGCATGGGATGGGCGTCAGCATCACGGAGGCCGCGGTCCGCAACGCCAGCTCCACGGGTCTCAGTGTGGGCCTGCAGATTTGATACAGATGTGAACACAGAGATAGTTGGGTCCCGGCCAGGCCTTCTCTTGCCAGTTCCTCCTTGTACTCACAGCCCACCCCCCCATCTCCCTTTTCCCCGAATCTGGAAGAAGTGGAACGGAGGCCCGCTTCCCTGAAGCACTCTCACACTATGTACGCGGCAGGAAGACCAGCGGGGCATTCATTCCCGACAGGAAGTGACCTCAGCACGAGGGACTGCAGACGAGTAGAATTTAGCATGGAAAAAACTGATTGTTTTTTTTTTTTTTTGGTTTCCCTTGTTTTTTTATGCAACAGCTTGTACTGTCGGAACCCTCAGCGAAATAAAAATGAGAAGGATGGATCCTTCCAGTCCGTGAGATCGCATAAAAGCGCACTCGGATTATCACATTGAACAGCGTGCTTCACCGAGCCCAGCCCAAGGCCATGGGGTTGGGCTGGACGAAGGGGCCCTTCTGTCTTCGGGCCGTTTTTAGAAGCAAAGGTTATTTAAAAAGTTGTCGTTTTTCTTGTCCTCTCCTTGTGCCCTTGCCGCAGTGGCTAAGCCCGCACCTGCTGCCGGTGGTGCGGTCTTACCTCCACTTGGTGGGCGGAGCGCTTTTCTTGGAAGTGACGGCGGGGCCGTCTCTGTATCGGCAGCTTGCTCACGCGGCCCGCCAGCGCAGGAACAGGCCATCCGCTGCTTCGGCTTAGGAGAAAGTTTGACATGGGGGGGGGGGGGCACAACTGAATAAATTAAATACAAAGGATTATTTATTGGGGGGAATGAATGAAGTCAAATTAAATATTGGTGGGTGCACACCCTGGGCACATTGATATCCATTCGAAAAGCTCCAACCAAACCCCCCCCACCCCCTAAACGAAGGGTAGGAGCGGTAATCCCCTTTGAATACCCCACGGTGATGGATTTATTGGGGGGGGGGGGGGGGGGTCGGGGCAAAAGCCATAAAGCCCAAATTAACTGGAACTGCCAAGATGAGGTGCTGAAATCATTCCAGCTCTGTCTGCATTGCTGCTCTCGCTCTGTACTCCATAAGGCAGAGGTGGGCAATCTTATCCGCAAAGGGCCGGTGTGTGTGCAGGTTTCGGGATAACCCTATGGTCAGCTGTTCAAACCCAGGTGTGAAGGAAAAAAAACAAGTGAGAGAATTCTTCAGCCAATCAGTCCTCTAATTAGGACCCAGGCGCGTCATAATGTGAGACATTCTCATGCCCTACCGGCTTTGGTCTGCAGGTGGCGCATCTGGGGTCCGGCCCCTGCCTCGCCGCCGGCACCCGAGGCCAGCTGCAGAAGCACGTGTGTGAGGAGCGTGGGACGATGGGCGGGACAAGAGGGTGCCCACTGATGGGTAAAGCGGGGGCCAATACGATGTGACCAAGCCGGGACAGGATGCCAGTCCATCAGAGGGCACAGACAGCGGTGATAGAGAGTCACCAGCTCACCTCACTGCAAGGCTCTGGGCTGCAGGAAGGAGCCGGAGCTGCTGAAAGAGTGTGGGGGCGGGAGCCCGAAGCCCCTGGGGCGAGAGGCCACTCTTACATATACCCACTAAATTATTAGTGCCTGTGCATGCGCTGGCACAGGTGGTCCTCCGGTGGGCGGGTGCGCGTGCGTGTGAAATCAGGCTACCAAAGCGATTAGGATGGGATCCAGCAACGTATAAACAAAATATCATTCACGTGTGGGCAGAAACTCGAGGCCGACGGCAGCGCTCGCCTGCTGCCAATAGTTATGATATGAAACAGGGAAATACATATGTTCTGAATTCCCTGTAGTCAATGAGAGAAAATTATGCAGAGTTACTTTTTTAGGAAGAAATAAAATCATTATGGCTGGAGTGGAAAAACTCCCCAGGTCATTTTCTTGTTTCTTTTTTTCTTGCCTAGTCCTACAAATGCAGCCTATGGCTGGACAGGAAAACAGGAATACAGGTGTCTGACAGTAATATTATGTTACTGTCAGACACCTATATTACTGTCAGACACCTATATTACTGTCAGACACCTATATTCCCATATTACTGTCAGACACCTATATTACTATCAGACACCCATATTACTGTCAGACACCTATATTCCCATATTACTGTCAGACACCTATATTACTGTCAGACACCTATATT
>JAODKN010000042.1:9586097-9597194 GCA_026774425.1 Petrocephalus zakoni
CCCCCCCCCCCCCCCCCCCCCCCCCCCCCCCCCCCCCCCCCCCCCCCCCCCCCCCCCCCCCCCCCCCCACCCTGATAAAATTGAGTATCCCATTGTGGGGACCAAATGTCCCCGAAGTCCCCAATGTTATTTTGATGTTGTGGGGACTATTTTTTTGGTCCCCACAAGGGGATACTCAATTTTATAAAAGTCTATTGCTGGAATAAAAAAAAAGTCTTGTATTTTATTTGTTTACTTATGGTTACGAATAGGGCAGGTTAGGGGTTACAGTTGTTATTGTTGGGATTAAGGTTTTCCCAAAGAAATAAATTCGTCAGTCCCCACAAAGATATGAATACAAATGTATGTGTGTGACTGCTGTCACACAAGCATTCTGCTTGCGGGTCCACTATCCCTGTCTGACCCCGAGTGTGTGACCTCAGAGGCTGGGTTCAGAGAGCGAGCCTGTGGCATCCAGCCAAAGGTGAGCCAAGGTCGTGGGTGGGGAAAGTGGATGCATTTCATCACAGCAGCTTAAATTGCTCATCAAATGCATGCTTCATTCCTAACACGCAGAAAACGCCAGTATTTATAATACATACATTCTGTGTAGTTAACAGCACCGTATTGTGAGCCCTTGTGTGTGAGTTTCCATGTTCTCCACTTGTTTCCTCTTATAGTCATAGTTTCAGGACTTTGGTTACATCCTTTAGGACTGTCTGCTGTCCCAGAGGTCCAGGTTGAGAAACACTGGTCTAAACACATGCAGTCTGGTGAATGGGTGTCTCTTAATCGCCCTGTGTGCCCGAGATTGACTGACATCCCTTTCAGGTTGCTCCTCTGCTGCCTCACTCCCTGTGTCTGTCCTAGGATGTTCTTGCCAAAAGATGCTCTCACCCTTTGTAGTGGATATTTTTAGAGCTAATGTCTCGGGGGTCCAAAGGAAGTATCCCCACCCTGATCTTGGAACCTGGGCCATCTTCAGGTCACCCGAAACTGAATTGTACATGTTTGAAAATGCTGCAAAAGCCTGGCACTTTCGCTGTGTTTCGGTGTGTATGTGTGTGTATGTGTGTGTATGGGGGGAGGGGGGGGTCCTATCACCCACAGCTCATTCCCAAACAGGCTGACGGGGGCAGAACCATGCACGTTTTGGACATGGAAATTCACATAGCAGAGTACATCATCTCCATTCGACTCTCTTTATACCAGAATGGAGTTGTTATATTAGCCCTGAAGGACAATACTCAGCCAAAAATGAATGTGTGAAAAATGACATCACTCTTTAGTACAGGGGTGGCCTTAAAGGGCCCTTGTGTTTCAACTGCAACTCCGTAATTAGGTTACTAATTAGAGGACTGATTGGCTGAAGAGTCGTCACACCTGGGCTGGAACAGCTGACTTTAGGGTTATCCCGAAAACCTGCACACACACACTGGCCCTTTGCAGGTATGATTCACCGCCCCTGCTTTAGCACTTTCGTCATGGGGACAGTGTTTCACATGGCGCAAGAGGGCCTGTTTTCGGAGAGTAGCACACATTGGCCCCATTTAAACACTGCAAACATGCATGTCTGTCTCTCTCTTTTCCTGGTGCTTTTTTTTTAACTTCCTTTTTATTTTTACGACTCAGGAGAACAAGCGCTTCTTTTTTCCAGTGCCCCTATGGCGCCTGGCTCCGCCCACCCTCCATCACGAGTGCTCGGCTGTGATCCATAGCTAAGCCTAAGCCAGGTCTGCATAGTAACCCGTGGCCCCCGTTCGGCCCCGGGTTTCGTGTCTCCTGTCCCCAAGGTGCGTAACAAGGCTCTGGGCTTGGCCCGCTGCTCTCTAACAGAGAGTCCGCTGTCCCGCGTAGCTAAGGGCACGTAACCAAAGGCCACTGGTCGGTAAGGTGCCACTCTAGTTAAGCTTCCTGCTTTATAAATGTCACAAATAACTTGCTCCACTGTGACTGGCTCTTCCGGCACTGGCACTCGGCTTTGACCAATCACAGACTTTATGTGTTGCCAAATGTGCCCATTTATGCAGCTTCGGCTCAAAATAGGGGATACGATTGTACCTTAAAGAAACAGACTAAATTAGGCCGCGTGGTATACATATGGGCGGCATGTGAAAGCCGCGGGCCGTGTAAGTTTACGTAAAAGTGCCTCCTGTAGAATAAACGGAGCACTCGTCAGCGATGGCGCTTGAGCGCATCACGGCCTTCCTGTCAGCAGGCCGGCAGATGCTTGGGGGGGGGAACTGTAGCCTCTCTGCTCACTGCTAGCGGCTCCTGGGGGGGGCTCTCGAGTCTGTGGGAAAGGCCAGGGGGGTCGCGAGGATATCGTCATATGTCCTCTGCCACGCCCACTGCCGGGCTTCACGTGCGTATTTTTCCTACATGCCTACACGCATTTATTTAGTATCATCTGCGTCCGAGTGAGGCTTTTTTCCACAGTGAGGGAAGTCCACGTCCACATCCTGTAGAGGGCGCCCCAGATTTCAGTCGCACTGGGACAGCCAACCACACGCTTCATGAAGCCCCGCCAGGCCTGGACTGGCTGTCTGGCACACGAGCATTTTCCAGACAGGCCGACGGGGTTGCAGACTGGCAAAATTTATTGTGTGGGACCCCAAAGTCCGGGACTGATTTTTAATCCTAGTCCAGGCCTGGGCCCCACCTCCACATTCAGGTCACATGATCGGCAGTCTCGCCAGGGTGGAGGCCGTAATAACAAGGCTTGGGGGTTTTCGTTGCCGTCTCTTGGAAGAGCGGAGACGTGTTAGGTTTCGTAAAGAAGGACAAAAAAAAAACAAGACTCCCATTCAACTGGAAATCTCATTAGCGACGAAACAACTCAGGAATAACAATGTGGTATTTGGTCTCTAAAATCGGAGACAGGAATCAAAGTGTGGTGCGTCTCCCTCCATATGGTATACTTTCTTGTCATAGCGACGTGTTCTAGGTTTGATTTAAAGTCCCCCAAGGATGTTAAGACTATAACAATCTCTGCTCTTAAAACAGCCCTAATGCCTGGTAAGTAATTATTCTTGCTTGAAACTACATACTCAAACTTCTCTCCTCTCATGAAATGAAGTGAATCGTATGGTGCGGAAAAAAATGAAAGTAAGCCACATTGTGTGCGGACCGTTTTCTTTTTTTTCAGCCTTTTTCAAGATCTTGTAAATTGAAAATAAAAGTCGTGTGCCTGTGAAGAAGACCTCGGAGGAGGAAGGCGGGCTCATCTCCCGGATAAGGCCCTCGCTGGCCGTCACCCTCTCTTTGGTGTAGGAGAAGCCTCTGGAAGTCTTAAACAAGCAGCGTTCATGATTCGGTGGAGGGAGGGTTGGATGTGGGACGGACTTCGTTCGACCTCTGCTCGAGAAGAGACTCATGGGAAAACAAGCGAAGAATCCCAATATTGGTTATGCAGATGTCCTGTAAGCTCGACTGTTCGCTCTAAAGCCTCCGCACCCCAGATTTATCATCTCCAGAGCCTGACGACACCTGGATTCTGAGTCGTTCAGTTTTTTTTTTCCGCAGGTCTAATCCCATTGTTTCTGTGTACATTGCTATGGTCTGCCAGAGGTAGATGGACCAGCTGGCCCCGGTAGTCAGGGAGAGTCAGTGACCCAATGTGAGTCCTGCCTGGTTCCATGGTGACGAAGCTGTGCCCAATGGGAGCAGCACTCGGCCCCTAGGGGGCCCACGACCTCATTCTCCCCCATCTGTAAACCGATCAGTGGAGTGTTTGTGTGCGTGTGAGCGAGTGAGTGTTTGTGTGCATGTGTTTACATGTGGGCGTGGGGTGGGGGGTGTTTTGGGAGGGCTGGGAGGTAAATATTCTTCAGAACACATCGGAGACGCTTGCCCCATCCCTGGCGCAATTTGGCTTAATCCGTTTATTAATTTGGTTACTCCGCCAGTTGGTTTTATCCATATAAAGGCATGCTGTCCCAGGGAACCCGGATTATCTGTGGTATGCTGTAACATAACAGAGAGCGGAAAACTGCAATAAATGGCAATTTAGAGAGCGTAACATTCATGTACTGAGGATACTTTATTTCATATAATTACTGTCAAAAATGGTGGCCCCAGTTTAAACGGTGCATAACGTACAGCCGGAGACCTACGGGTATATAGTATTTAAATGGCTGGCGGATAAAAATATTCCATACTTTTTCATTGTCTTAAAATCTTGTCTTAGATGGAGATGAAGCGGGTTACTGAGTCTAGTATATTGCACTAAACACATTTTCAACAGTCTCTAGTGCCGGTTGTCCCAGGCTGGGGAAGCAGCCACCTTTCGTGTTACAATGGAAGTCCTGTTACAGAAACTGGCAAGAGGGACAAGAAGTATACAAGTCAATAGCTCTGGAATTCTGACAGATCAGCCAATAGGGGGCGTTGTTATGACCATGACCCAAATTATGGCAGATCCCAGCCATGACCCCGGTGATGTTCTGCATGGGCAACAGAGGTGTGTCTTCACTGACCCGAAGCAAACCCGGACTCAAAAGGAATCACTGGGCATGAGCTCAGTTGACAGGTTTAGTACCTTCACCATGAAGAAAAACCATGAATCACCAAAAGGGCATCAAGGTCTTTCCACAAATACATGCAATCCATGGTATGGCATGAGGGGATAAGGATGTCAATTGTCGAGTGTTTTTCTTATAAGAAGGGGGAGATGGAGGAGGAGGAGGAGAAAATGAAAGAAAAGTAGATGAGGAGGAGAAAATGAAGGAAAAGATGGAGGAGAAGTAGAAGATGAAGGACAGGAGGAATACAAGAAGTAGGAGATGGTGGAGGAAAAGTAGGAGAAAAAGATGGAAAAGGGGAAGGAAAACAAGTAGGAGAAGGAGGAGAACCACAAAAAGAAGGAGGAGGAGGAGTACAAGAAGAAGGAGAAGAAGGGAAAGAAGGAGAAGGAGGAGAACAAGAATAAGGAGAAGATGAAGGAGAAGGAGGAGTACAAGAAGGAGAAGGGAAAGAAGAAGGAAGAGTACAAGAAAAAGGAGAAGATGAAGGAGAAGAAAAAGAAGGAGTAGTACAAGAAAAATTAGAAGATGGAAAAAAAGAGGAGGAGAAGAAGAAGGAGAAGAAGAAGAAGAAGTAGAAAGTGGTCCAAAGGAAATGAATGAGGAGCTGCCCATGATGAGGCTTGAGGGCTCTGTGTGTGTGGCGTTCAGTCAGTCTCAAACCTGTGTACATGAAAACCATGCGTGTGAAGACAGGGGAGCTGCCTGACAGTATCACATCTGCTGTTATCAAAAAGCATAGCAATTCCAAGGCAATCGCCAATGAACCTGAAATCCTCATTTCAACAGTTTGTGATGTTATCAAGAAGCTTCACAGTTATGAAACTGTTAAGATGCTTTCAGATCGTGGTGCTAAGAAATTCAACGAGAGAAGTCTGTGAAGGTTGGTGCGGGTTGTGGAAAAAACCTAAGGAGCTTCAGGCTGACCAGGAGCACATGGAGTGGTGGTTCCTACCCATACCATACACTGCACACTCAACCAAGGAAGACTCCATGGGCGAGGGCCAAGGAAGACAGCACTACTGCACAAAAAGGCAAGACTTATGTTTGCAAAAACTTTCATATAATAGCCACAAGCTTTCTGGGATAATATTCTATGACAGATAAAACCAAAGTAGAGCTCTTTGGGAATGTAGTGCAGCAGTTTGTTTATAGGCAACAAAATGAAGTCCATAAGGAAAGGAGCACCCTACCTACAGTACAACATGGTGGAGGTTCTGTTGTGGGGTTGCTTCACTGCCTCTGGTACTAGAGGCATTGAATGTACCAAAGGAACAATGAAATCAGAAGATTACTGAGGCATTTTAGAGTGAAATGTGTTAGGTTTGAGCCAAAAGTATTAGGCTTTCAGCAGGACAACGACCCAAAGCACACGTCAAACAGTATAAGAGAATGGTGGAAAAGGAAAAGATTAACTGTTTTAAACTGGCTAGTGTTGAGTCCTGACCTAAATCCCATTGAAAACCCCTGGAGAGAGCTGAAATCTTCCATTGCAAAAAGGACTCCTGCACACATTTAAAAGAGCTTGAATGCAAAGCAATGGTAGAGTGGCAGAAACGATCAGCAGATGGATTCAAGAAGCTTACAGATGGCTACAGGAAACGTTTAGAAGCTGTCATTGTTCTGCAACCAAATATTAGAGAAAGGATGCCAATAATTCTGTCCAGGATACATTTTATGTCATATTTTGTATTCTACTATATGATGTTTTTTATTGTTCTTGTTCAGTTCTTTGGATGTTTTATTAAATGTACTGATTATACAAAATTGCTTCATTTGCATTTATTTCTGAAGATATTCTACATTCTGTACTTAGAATTGAGGGTCCACATAATTCTGACCAGGACTGTAGCATCTCTGAAAGATGGTAACTTAGTATAAGTCTTCCTCGCTCCAACATCATAGCAGAGCATGAAACTGGTTGTCCTCTCTTCGACTGCTCAGTGATATTCTAGTTCATCTTCTTCCAAAGCAAACGGCCAATCATAGGATTCAAAGTGACCAATCAAAGAAGTGGAGGCATCGGCCACTGTTCCCGCCTCCTAAGTCTCAACCTGTCGAGCAAGTGAGTTGTGCAGATGCGCGCGCGTGTGTATTTTTTATGCGCGCAGGTTTTGAGACTAACTGAACGCCATGCATGTGTGCCAGTATTCTTCAGAGAGTGAGAGCTTATATTTCACCGCTCACCAGACAAGTGAAAGCAGAGACCAGCTCTGGCGAGCCCCGAGTCTCCCTGGCACTGATTTTCACCTCCCTTCTCCATGTTACCTCTGGTCGACCGTGTGGCTGGAAAGGGGGCCGGCGCGGGCAAGGCGAGCTGCTCGAAGAGCCAGACGCGGACAGGGCCTTGGATGTGATCGATACTCTGGATCACGAGGCTTTTAATGTTGGGGTTTTTTGGTGGAAAGTCTATTTTAAGAATAGCACAGTCCTTCACAGTTAATCAGAAAGGAGTCCACTTTGCTCTCTCCAGCTATGGAAATCTGCCTTCATTTTTATTTTAAGTTTTCTGTGTATACAAGATAAGATCTGCCTCCCTCGATACTCTACTGCAGTGTTTCACAATCCAGTCCTCAGGGACTCTCAGACAGTCCATGTTTTACTGGGAGCTGGGAGGGAGCAAAAACATGGATTGCCTGGGGGTCCCTGAGGATCGGGTCTTGGAAACACTGCTCTACCATATTACTAAAGTATGGTACAATGGCACCAACTTCTGTCCTGTGTTCCGTTCTGAAACTCGGATCTATAATCTGTAGTTTTCCTTTCAAAAATGGCGTCATAATTACCGACATAACCTTTTCATCAATGGCATGAATTTTAAATCTATTACGCGGAGCCCACACGCCCGTAAGATTCGATTCATCCCTGGCAGAAGAGGACCTGGAAATCATGTCACAACTCTGGTGTTTCCGTGTGCAGAGATGACGCGTGGATGTCGAGCCCATGAGCAACTAGGAAAGCAGAAAAGTATACTTAATGGACGTATACGCGCTCATGCATGCAGACAGAGAGACGGACAGGGAGGGAGAGAGACAGACACACAGGCAAACAGTGCCATTCGTGCCTACACAATGTCAGATGTCTAATTGTGAGAGGTTTGCTTGCTTTGCTGTTTATTGCATTTGCTAAATTGACTTTGTGTCCAATTTGATTAGGAACGCCTAAGGTTACCCCGGGGTTACAGCATACATTACGCGGCCCAAAGATAGCAGTGCTGATGGATGGTGAGTCTCGGGCCCCGGTACTAATAACCAGAGGCCGTCTGCCCCCGAAATGCCGGATGACTGACTGAGTTACAGAGTGAGCAGGGCCTCGCCATGACATATTAGACTTCCCCCAAAGACTGCTTATTATTTTTCTTTAGAGATACACGCCACTTCCCTTCTGTTGCGTTTGTGTGAGAGAGAGAAGGAGTTTTGTACTTTATATCTAAAGCCTATGTGGATGTATTATTTTTTTGTATCTCAGAGCAGGCCCCTGACATATTTCCATGAGGGATTTCGGGTTTCAGGTGGTCAGTGGCAGTCGGTTACATTGTTTCGGTATCCATCATTCCCCCGTTCCACGCCGATTCCCTCTCCCCAGCACAAGCTGCACTCGCGGTGAACTTTGAGCTCCACATCTGGTGGAAGGAGACGGCTGGTATTCCCAGCTGAGCAGCGATAGCTCACGTTTGCCGGGCCAGGCTCTGAGGGGCAACCCCCTCCCCACCGTGCTCCCCTACTCCAGTGTGTAACGGACCCACGCGCGTGTGCACGTTTGTAGGCCTATGGGGACGTCACATATACTCTCATTTCAATGCAGCGAAGGAACTCCTAACTCGAATCGATGAGGCTTCTGGCAATTTAACTGTACTTAAATTTAAAAAAAAATTAAATTATAGGGATGTCCCCACAAGGTCCATTTTTCAGGGTTTACTATTCTTTTGGGCACACTTTCACCGAGAATGTCAATAAAAATTCAAGAAAATGCACGTTCGCTAATACACGCAGGCACACACGCATACAGTTAACTGTCCTCCTGATACGCATCTGGAATAGAGAGATTTCTGTTCCTCTTTTTTTTTTAGCTGTTGCAGCTCAGTATGGTTTGGGTAACAATGATTTAAAAAAAAATAAAAGGTAAAAAGGGGATGTAAATGCCTTGTAAACCGTCAGAGTACGCCAACTGTCATTTCCAAACGGATTCACCCACAGTCCTCCCTGCCGTGGAGAGTCTAACCTGGAGGATTATGGAGTAACTAACTGCCAACGAGTCCCCCACACTTACATGCAGCAAACAGGATTGCCAGCTCTCATGCATCTGACATGACGCTCACGTTTTCAGACTCTCATGCAAGAAATATTATGGCAAAGCTATATGATTCCATTATAAATCTAAAATTAGCTACATTAAATGTGTTGCAGCAGTTCGCAAACCCTGCAGACTATTTACAAGGTAATAAGACTCTTGCATACATGTAAATGTGCGTGCAGACTTTTCTGGAGTCGAAAATCTCACCTCAGCCAACTGACCAAAGTGACCAAACACTGAGTGAACGGCGTAGCCTCTAATCACAGGTGACGTAAACTGGCACAGGGATCTCACGTGCAGATTCAAGGCTACTTTGACTGACGTTTCTACGTTAGTGGTTACTAAGTGTCAAGCGTCACATACGTGAGCTGTCACCCATGTGAATCTGGCATCACCGCGCTTATGGGTGGCACGACGCCTCCACTTCCTTTCACGACAGATATGAAAAAGTGGTGACGCTAGCTAACCTCTAGCGAACTTCTCGCTAGCCGAGTTCCAGGTTCACGACGCAGCGTTCCTGGCGGATAGCGTACACTGCGAGCCTAAATTAGATACGTTTATTAGCGATAAATACAGGCTTTCAAAAGATGCGCAGCTGGAGAGTCAGAAAGGCCCCAATCCCCTCAGACTCAAACAGGCCTGCGGGTGGCTATCGTGACCTCCATCCTATCAGGGAACGCCAAGTAAAACAAGGCGAGTTCCTGTCCACAGCGGCCCGCTGCCGTTGGATGTGCATGCTTTCGATTATCTGCAGCGGGACGCGCGGACTGGGACGCGCACACGCGCGCGCCCTTCCTGGCCGTACCCCGCCGCATCATCCTGGCGGCTGGGGGGTCAACGGCGATCGCGCCTCGGTAATTGTTTCCATCTGCCGGTACACACACCCCCCCCCCCCCACCCAGCCCACCGGAGGCCCCCGGGAGCACTGGGATGCAGAACAAAAGTGCAGTGTTGGGCCCACACCTCGCGGCAAACGGAGCAGCACTGGGCCATGCCGCGATGTAGCCTTCCAGTAACGGGAAGGAGAAGCCCTTCCGTTCACCGATAGGCCGCCAAAGCAAATGAAGCAACAGGGCCCTGCAAACCCATTGGCTGGGGGTCTCAGGACCCTACGTGTCTTGGGGGGGGGGGACAGGGGGGCTAGTAGTTTTTGTTCTCGATTTGCATACCATGCATAAATCCCCCAACCCCCATTCCCCCGCGCTCAGACGCTTAAGGAAAACCCGCAGATGTGTGACGTCTTTCCAAAATGCAGAAGTCAGTAACGTTACATAAAAATTAAAAAGTGTGATTCTCTCAGTGACCATTTTCCCCAAGCTTCCTGTTGTGCAGGATCAAATAAAACATAGCGTGATATCTCACGGGGAAGTGCGACGGAGAGATACGATTGGGTGCGTTTGCCGGTAAAGCTGCTCTTACTCCCCCGGAATATCGCTTAGAATATAAAAACGCACCATTAAATCCACAGTAATTCTTGCCAGACAGGAGTCAGCTCAGTATTCAGTCTCGCTTGCTGGATTAATGAGGAGTGTTAAATTATGCGGTAACCATGTAAGTATGGTTATCAGCAAAACTCACGAAACAGAGCAGAATTCGGTGACGGTGACGCTCTAAAATGGCTTCAAATTGTAACCTAGTAAATTGTGTTACGGGAACATATCCGTGATTCTACATTTTACATAACTTTAAGTTAGCTATTCATTTACATTTGAGCCTCATCATCCTTGCAGACAGATGTCAGCTATGAGGAGCAGCCACATGGTACTTCGTGTGCTGAGCCGCCCAGGGGTGCGTTTTCCAAAAGCATACTTGCTAACTACGTAGCAATTTACATAGTTGGAAACGCGCAACTGAATAAGTCCAACTATGTGAGTTGCTAACATGAGCTTTTGGTAAATGTACCCAGCTCAGCTAAGCGATCACAGAATCACCGGTAACATCAACAGCGATGCCGTACAACTGTAGCTACACTGAATCGTTCTGTTTTTCTTACATTTTCCTGGTTGAAACAGGCCATTGCAAACTGTTTTATGCAGCACAATTATCCCGGTGTTACTCCCCTAGACAAATAAACAATGAGAATTAATATACACTGCCCAAAAGCCAGCGAATCTCTTTTTTTAGGCGGGTGTGCTGGCTTTATGAAAATAGACTTTTCCACAAGCTGTCAGAGGCAGGTTTCTGCATCTCTGATAACTCGCAGAGCCAGATTTTTTTCTCTCTCTCCGCTCTTGTTTAATTTCTACTTCCTGCTTTATTCTTGGCTGAATCCAAACGCAAGACAGCTGTGCTGGGAGGTGGT
>JAODKN010000042.1:9608299-9640516 GCA_026774425.1 Petrocephalus zakoni
TTGTTTATTTAAATTTGTGTACAAAATATCGATATTTGGTGTCCCTGTATCGATACAATATCACCATGCAAAATATCACGATACTATGCTGTATCGATTTTTTCCCCCACCCCTAGTAACAGGGTCCATTATGAACGGAGATATGATTGATTATAGGCTGTACTAGGATCCATAGTGAGTGCAGATATAATTATTGGCTTTACTAGGATCCATAGTGATATAATAATAATGATTATTGAGTGGTGACAGGCCGTTATGAGTGCAGATATGTTTTTTGAGTTTTGACAGAGTCTGGCTTGATAAAAAATAATGGGTAAGCTAAAATCAGACTTTAAGTTACTTTGTCATGGGCTACTCCAAGTGCTGCAGCAAATGCGGGCTTCTGCCTCTCATGTTAGGAATGTATGAGATGTCGTATATGTTTTATGCAGCATTTCGCTTGGCTGAGCTGCGAAAATTCCCCCAATTTTAGCCACACCCACTCCCCCATACGGGATCGCCCTGCTCAACTGTGATGGAGCCTCCATGATTCTGGGATGGAAGAGGCCCAGGTACTCTGGCGGAGCCAAGATAACTGGTTACTATGTCGACCAGCATGAGGCTTCCGCCAAGGAATGGAAGGAGGTTAATGTGGTTCCTGTCAAGGAGAGAACTTTAAAGGTATATATCTGCCACCAGTAATTGAGGTATCATATATATTTACCAGTAAATTAACTAAGACTCGTGTTATGCTTTGTTCTTATCCCTGAACTCTTTGTACGTTATTTGTTTAGATTGAAAATCTGAAGGAAGGAGCTTTTTATCAGTTTAAAATTAAAGCGGGAAATGTTGCTGGAGTTGGACAGTCTTCTGAAAACAGTGAGCTTTTTCACTGTGAGGCCTGGAACATGCCAGAACCAGGTACGGTTAAGAATATTTATGTGGTTGCTTTCCTCATCCTTTAATGCTTTCAGCTGCTTTGTTGATTTTGTAGTCTAAGGGCGCTTTTCCACTGTGCCAGGCATCATACTTTTAGGACTTCAAGGTGTTGGTTTTCCACAGGCTTAAAAACTAGTACTGCCGCTGAATGGCATTGCATTGCACGGCGGGGTATTTTGTACTGTATTCAAAAAATGGCTATAGTGTATAGCACTAGCCATTGTGCGATGTCAATACCAGCAGTGCATGTTATGCATATGCAATGACAGGTTTTTGAGAAATATGTTTTACCTAATTTTTTGCTTAATAAATATACTAATTTTTATTTAAAAAAAATCACATTGCAGTATAAGAACATTTTCAATATCATTCAACCCTAGAATAATACAGCAAAATGTCATGCCATCACCATCTTGTTGAATTTATTTTGACCAGATCGTCATTAAACATTGGGTCTCTTCATTTGTCGCTGCAGCCAGTATTATTCCTTTATTTTGTTTATCACTGTTTTCTGAGTTTGTAAGTATGCTTTTTCAGAATGGAGGATGTATTTTCTGCTTAAGAGGCAGGTTATTTGCATAACAATAAACATTTGCAAGTCCCGGCCCTAAAGTACCCCAGTTGGTTTGGTACTTTTAGTACTGGTACCTAATTGGAAATCAACGGAAATGTGAAAGTACAGTACTTGCTGCAGTGGAAAAGCACCCATAAGTCCTATCTGTGTGTATAGGAAGCTTTATAGCATTCAGAGCTTTATAGCATTTGCCCCAGTGGCCTAATGGATAAGGCATTGGCCTCCTAAGCCAGGGATTGTGGGTTCAAGTCCCATCTGGGGTGGTTTATTTGGCAGATTTCCTTCCTGATCAATTAAGTATACTTTGACTTTCACTCTACATGTATATTGCCAATAAACAGTAGTGGGTGTTATTCTGCCAGTGAGGCTATTTTTTTGTTAGCAGACTATTGTTTCTGCTAACTTTGAAAGCTGTTAGTGGTTCAATTAGCTTCTGCTAAATTTAGTTCTGATAACTGAAAATCCGCTAACATTTTTAACATTGAACGTGTCTGCAACAGTCTATCTGGGGTGCGTTTCTCAAAAACTCCTGTTATCAGCTAATCTAATTGGACTCATTCAGTTGCTTAGTTCCAACTATGTAAGTTGCTAATGTAGTTAGCAACTATACTTTTGGGAAACACACCCCTGACTGGCTGTTGGTTCACTAGGTGTAAAGACGTGATTGGTCGAGAACTTGTCAGATTTAAGGTAGTCTGGGCTAAATAAATGTGAACATTATCATTTCTGTTTCTAAAACTAATTAATGGTCAAAAATTTCTGTAAATTTCTGTTCACATAAATGTGAACATTATCGTTTCTGATTATTTTGAAAACTGGTAAAGTGAATAAAGTAAACTTGTATAAAAAGGTTAAAGGTTAGTGTTTACTGTTAACCTTTTAGATTTCGTTTTTAGTGGTTTACCTGATTAGCGTTGTCAAATTAAACTTTATCAGTGGATTAACAGTTATTATGTGTGTAGAGTTTGCATATTCTCCCTGTGTCATCATGAGGTTTCCTTAAGGTTGTCCAAAAAATACTGAAGTTAATTGGAGTTACCAAATTGTGGGTGTGCGTGTGTGAGTGAATGGTATATCAATGTGCCGTATGTTGGGTTGTTCCTTGCTTTGTCCCATGGGCTCCGGACCGATAACCGAACCACCACTGAAAATTTAAGGAGATGAACCTGTTGAGTAGGAATTCTTAGTTCTGTCACTTTGAATTTCAGGTCCCTGTCATGATATCTCTTTTTGTGAGATCAGGAATGACTCTCTGGTTGTTCAGTGGAAGCCGCCCGTTTACACGGGTAAAAGCGCCGTGACTGGTTACTTCATCGAAGTGTCCAAGAAGGGCACCGGCCAGTGGGCCGCTGTCAATGACAAGAGTGTTGATCATTGTTATCTGAAGGTAAAAGTCACCATACACTCCACAAAGAAACACCTCTATTCTCTTACAATTTCTATTCAAATAGAAAACTTTTCATTGTTTTCATCATGCAAGTCACTTGGCCAAATAATCTAACTGGCTTTGAATGACTTGGATCTGATCCCTAGGTGTCTGAGCTGGAGAAAGAAGAGACGTACGTCTTCAGGGTGCGAGCAGTCAATGCACAGGGTATCGGACGGGCATCTGACGCCTCTGAGCCCGTGTGTGTCATGGCGTTGCCAGGTAACATGAGACCGCCGCAATGCTGAGGCTATTTTTAAGCTAACATCTCCATCTAAAGGGATGTGTTATTAATAAAAAGTGAATTGTAATTGACGGTTAGGAATGCAAACACATGTTACCGGTGTACCAGTGCTAGACAGACAGCAGTCAAGGACATACTGAGAAGTTGAAACTGAAATGTCTTTTCCTGAGCACTTTTTTAGTTTATTTTTGCAGATCTGTGGACCAAAATACTACAACACTAGCAGGAGTAATGTGTGTGTCTGACATGCATCTTCCATTCTGGATCTAAGCACACTTTAGACACGCTTCCTGATTTTCCTGAATTTAGCATGACCCTGGGTCAACAAGGGAGGGGCTTGTGCTTCATTTCTGTAACCAGTCACAGTCTTCATTGTATGACATCATCACATTAATTAGAACCAATTTATTTGTTATTATTGTTATTATTATATGATGATCTATAATACCATGATGTAAATATAAATATCAATGAGCTGAAGGACCTTGCTCAAGGGCCCACAGACATTTATTCCACCAAGGCTGGGCTCAGACTGGCGATTTTCTGATCACATGCACCATTGCCACACGCCACCCCAGGCCAAATATTTGGATGCCTTGAGTTTGAAAACGTGAAAAAAATGGACCAGTGTGGCGATGTTTAACAGTGAAGCCTGTGATTGGTTAAAGAAGTGAAACGCAAGTCCTTCCCTTGTTGACCTATGGACATGTTGAACTCTGGGAAACCAGGATATCCCACTTCAGAGCAGCTTTTTTTCCTCATCAGGTACCAAGGAAATTCACTGTGGAGTGGATGAAGAAACCGGAGATGTGTACCTGTCCTTCGAAGCATGTGACATGTCTGAGGCCTCAAAGTTTGTCTGGTCAAAATCCTACAAAGACATCACTGACTCTTCCAGAGTGACGATTGAAACCAAAGGGCGAAGGTAAATAGATTTCTTGTAAGCACTGTAGTGGGATCACAGTGATCCAGTTTCAGGAAGTGGAAGGGACGAATCAGGAGGCATCTTAGACAGTCTTCAGCCAATTGGGAAAAACCCTAATCCCAAAAATGACAAACTTAACTCCTACCTAGCCTGAACTTTAACCATAAGTAACCAAACAAAATACAAGTCTTTGGCCACTTTTTTAATTGCAATCATTGATTTTTATAAAACTGAGTTTCCCTTTGTGGGGACTGAAAAAATGTTTCCCACAATGTCAAAATAACAGATTTTTATCACATTGTAGTGACGATTGGTCCCCCCTGCCCACACACACACACACACACATACACACTATGAGTAATGTAGAGATACTGGTTTTGTGATCCACAGGTTATTGAGACTGGACAACACAGAGCAATCTTACAAGACACAGGCTAAGCTACTTTGAACAATGATCAGTTTTTCAGTGTAGCTGCACATGGACCTACAGGGTCATATCAGCTTGGCCTTCCAATAGTTAATTTGTCTTAATAATTTGCAGAATTGGTTATGCCTAGTGTCTGAGCCTTGTGTCTACTTATTGACTAATAGTATGATGGCAATACTCATTTTCCCGAATTTTCATGGAATTGCATATAGAAAAAAATTCCAATTCAAGCCACATTTCAGTCATCAAGGTTTTCTCTCTATAACCTCTGCATGAAATTAAGGGGGTACTTTTATGTGCTCTCTATATACAATGTAGTTCACTCTGTATTACTAATTAAACAATGCCATTTTTAGATCAAAACTTATCTTCAAAAACCCAGACAAAGAAGATTTGGGAACGTACTCTGTCTTTGTGACTGACACTGAAAATGTGTCCGCCAGCACCGTCTTAAAGGAGGAAGGTAGGCTGACAGCAGGCTGGAGACTCCTGCCTAAAGCTGCAGGATTATAAAGACTGCTCAGGGTAACAGACTGTTTGTTGGCATATATGATGATGTGAATTTTTAATGGATGTTTTTTTTTTCTGCAGAGTTGAACAAAATGTTGGAGCTGAGCTATGCAATCAGACATCCAAGTGAGTCTTTGTTACTCCTTATAGTCCACTTTCTCTTTAGCTTATAGATCATTGTGTTCCCTGGATGGGAGATGCATATGGGTTTGGGGCCGGTCTGCCGCCACAGACACTTTCTTGTTAATGCAATAACTTAAAAGGTATTTGAAGGATCTTTATCAAACTGGAGCTGATCAAATATTATATTATATGCTAGTATATCAGCTTTTTGGTTGATTGCTTGTTTGTTACAGTTTAGTTTGGGATCTAGTATATTATGCAGATTTTATGTGCACCCTATTGTGCCTGTAGGGCAGTTTTTCCCCAGCTAAGTGGAGGTTGTGTGTATACAGTTAAAAACAATCTAGACAGCAGTAACATTTTAATCATAGAAGAAAATCACAATAGTGTCTGTATGTGTTTGTATGACATTACATGGTAGTTACTTAGTTATACCATTGGCAGGTCTGGTACAGTTATTACTATATCATTGTGAAAATGAGAATGTAATAGGATACAAATATAGATATCATATTAATGACATTTTAAGGTTTGGACATTAAGACATACACAAAGAAATACAAGTAGCTACCTAATTGATGGGGAAATATGCAAATTGGCATGTAAGTTGAATGTGCAGTAAATAAATGGGTTTAGTTTCAGAATTTCACAGGTCACAACTAGGAGTCTGAGCATTCGGGTAAAAACACTTTTATTAGCTTCCACATTTCCAGTTGGTCCATCCAGTAATTAGAGAAAATGTGGTGTTGGAGTAGGGATTAGATGGGGGGGGGGCTGTCCAACAGCATCTTTTCTACTTTTTTAACATATTGTTATCATTGTATTGCTCAGCTATCACTTTTTGCTTGTGATTGTTTATACAACTATATATCCTGGCAGATCAATTCAATTGCCTTTCACTCAACTATTGCTAAAGATTTCCACCTGAAACTCCTGTCTTAAGTGTCCGTGTTCCTAACTAACGTGCCCCCCACTGTTCAGGAATGTTTGAATTGGGGGTATTGATGCTGGAATTTCACCACAGCCTGCCCTTTTTAAAAGAAATGCACTTTAATTCACACAAGGCACATTGCTACGGTGGCTCGGGAGGGCAAAAAACACAGAAAACCATAAAAAATAGGAAAGTACACATATACACAAAACAAAGAAATATTAACACTAAACCGTGAGAAGACAAATTAATTGAGAAAACATTTGTGTATTGGTGTTTTTGCATATTTATTTGAAGCCAGGCTTTGTGCGTCTTTGTGCTTTGGTCTTGGAAAGAAGCACATCCCCAGTTCCAGCCATGCTGCAGTAAATAATTTGGCCCAGTTCGCGGTCTGTGCACCAGCAATTTTCCTTTTTGATAGTTTTCTCTTTCTGCTTTGAAAGCCCACATAGTGCCGATTGGCACACATACTGGGAATTGGTGATCAGTGTAATATGACTCACCTTGGTAGTCTGTAATTGGGAATTTAGGCCATTTTCATGCAGTGCTTCCGCCAGTTTGACCAGCCCCTATGTGCCGATAAAATCACAAAGTCCGGTCTTCGTTGGCGTGCTTGTTGAGTAGGAGGCCGTTCAGACATGCTCAGACACACGTGACTATGTTGCAGTCGTTCCTCTGAAGAACGAGCTGGCCTATGAGGTGCTGGAGAGGGGCCGCGTGCGCTTCTGGATGCAGGCCGCACGCATGTCCCCCGCCGTCTCCTACCGCTTCATCGCCAACGACAAGCAGATCACCACCAGCGAGGTGGGGGCCCGTGACTCCAGCTGACTCACCGTCACATTTGCTGTGAATGATGGTGAATTGTGGTGCAATAGCTGTGATATAAATAATACTCAGAAATTAAAGATCAACAGCAGCAGCTAATAATGTAAAATAATGTAATAACTGGCAATAACATAATTTTTTTAATACATTACTACACCAGTCAATAATTTAATAAGCAGCCAATGATGTAATAACTTTTTGTGCATAATGTAATAAGTTATTACATTTTTGATTCAGAATTTTTATTACATTTTTTATTACATTAACTTTTATTATATTAAGAATTAATGTTGTTGGCAGTTATTATCCAGTTTTGGCTGCTACAGCAATCTTTCCCAAAAATGTCCCTATTCTTTCATATTTTATCTCTGTATTATTCTAGGAATGGAAAAAAATAGTATATGAAATTTATACTGCTGTGAGACTGTTTTTCCTTACGTCACAGTCATACAGTGAAGGTGCAAATGAATATGATTATGAGACCGATTGATACAAATTTTCAAACAGTTTTTTTTTTCTTTCACCTTGCCTCTCCCTGCAATACGGAGGGCTTTTAATCGTCATCCTATGTATAGCTGACTATTATGTAGTGATCGGCTAAATGACGCTTCATGAAACATTTGCTGTACTTTTTGACCCCATTAGATGGTGCTCTTGGTTTGCTTTGTGGCATGCTTTGTGCCCTTTTATGCACAGAGAGTACCATCTAGTGGAGTAAAAAATACAGCAAATGTTTCATGAAGCATCATTTTGCCCATGATTACGAGTATGATTAAGTTAATAGAAGTTTCCATAAGGGACCCAGGAAATGCTGATTCATGCTTGCTTTTCAGCTACACCCGTTGGCTCTTTTATCAGCATCAGATGAAGGAAAAGTCTAATGCACTTTAATAATATTACTGAGGAATTACCATGTGAACAGGTTCCCACTATAGAAGTGGTTGTTTGTGCTGGAGTAGGATCTTGTAGCTAAACGTTAACATTAATTACATACCGTGTTCCACCAGCCCCATCAGAATCTCTTTTTTTTCAGGGCTACAAGCTAAGCCACAGTGTTGAAACAGGAATTATTGAGCTGATGATGGAGCGCTTCACGAAGGAGTGTGAAGGGACCTACACAATTCAGATTGAGGACGGAAAAGCAAAGAATCAGTCGTCACTGCTGCTCATCGGTGACGGTAAGAGAATAATAAGGCGAGAGTAACAGCATATTAATAGGTACAGTCAACTTTACTAAACTAAGGAGTTTAACACTAGGCATACAAGTAAAACATTAATGTAAAACCAGACAGACACAGGCAGGAATGACCAGAACAGATACAAAACAAAGATGTATATTACAATACAAGGACAAAAAACACAAAATATTCACCAAAGTTGAGGCTGGTTTCCTGCCAGCCTCAAACTCAACAACTGCAGGAGAGGTTCAGTCCTCTATCACATGCTCTGCCCATTCAAACACAAGGGCAGCCGGTGGAGTGGCTAAACACACTAGGAACTAAGGGGCTACAACAGGGTGGCCAGCGACACCTGCTGGCCATATGGGTAAAACAGGACAAAACAGGACAAGAGAGGGATGGATCCTGACGATGACCAGCTCTTTGTCAATCTCACAGCATTCAAGGCTGCTCTGAAGGAGGCTGAATTCCAGAGGAAAGAGTACATCAGAAAACAAGGTGGGTTATAAAGAGCAAAGTGACATTTCTATACCAATTTATAAAAAAATATGTTATTAAATGTCATGTATCTATCCATGTGATTTGTACATAATGTTTTCTAACAGTTAGAAGTTGATACCAGACTGTACACTGTCTATTGATCTCACTTGCAAAATGACTAAATATTAACTGAAATTTTAAATATCTGTACATCTTACTTCTAGGCCCCCACTTCCAGGAATATTTGTATTTCCAGGTGGAAGAAGACTGCACTGTGTTACTCAAATGCAAGGTATATCAAACCCCAAAATTATATGATTATGCTCTCCATAAGTTAGGCTTGAAGTTTTATTGTATGTACAGTGTTTCTGATTTGTTTTAATGATTTGCTTCACCTTTGCATTTGTGACAGCTTGCAAATGTCAAGAAAGAGACAGTCTTCCACTGGTTCAAGGATGATGAGGAAATTGTTCTCGACACGCCAGTGAACGTGATGTCAGGAAGCTGTGCACTCCCTATTCCACTGGTAACATTTTTCAGATTTCAAAATGCAATACTAAAGCTAGGACTGTTTCTCAGTTTTCGAAGAATAATTGTACAATTTTGGAATATGTAATTGTGCTAAACAAAATTATTATCCTTTGTATAAATCAAACAAGATATAAATTCCCAGTAACATTGCAGCAACATTGCTTATCAGTAATTGTACATTCCCTGCTCAACAAGCAGCATTGTCTTGCTGTTTTTAGACTTAATCTAAAGCAGTCACTGTTCATCATTTCTTGTTACTGAATAGGCCATTCTCTGTCAACTTAGATTAAAAAGTAGATCGGCTTATTTCTAATGTAGTCTAAAGTAAACTCGCAGAACTCACCAACCAAATCATTTTGCCTCAGAATGGGGGCACCAGAGGTGATGCTTGCCTGAGTGGTACATTGACTAGGACCAATACTGCAAACTGGCAATAGTGCATGTATACACTTAGTACATTCATGACATTGGGTCTGCAGGAAGACAGAGCTGTTTTTATGCTAATTAAACTACACTTCCCATGTCCTTTCTCTGTAATATTAGAAAAGGAATTGAATGGTCATAGCATCATCCATTACTCACTATTAAATACTGACTGCCCTAATGGAAAAAAAAAATCATGTCACACAGTGTTGATAATGAAACTCACTCATTAGCACATTGAATGGATCTGGGCATGAACACTGGCTTCTTGTAAATGCCAAGGAACCCAGGTAGACCAGCTATTCCCAACTCGATCCGCGGGAACCCACCGACAGTCCACATTTTTGCTCCCTCCCAGCTCCCGGCAGAGGGAGCAAAAACATGGACTGTCTGCTGGTCCCTGAGGACCGGCTTGAGAAACACTGAGTTAGACATTTAAAACACATGTAGGAAAAGTGAATAAACTCAGAATTAATGCTTTAGAATTTAATTCAGGGTTTTGTTATCCTCTCTGTTATATTCATATCAGGATTGCATGTAAATATAATCATATATAGTCATAGGTATAATCTTCAATACAAGAAGGTTATCAATAAACTGTTTGTTTAATCACTCATGGAGTATGTTCATGCTGTGATTTCTATGACGTGTTCTGTTGGGGTTTAAGGCCCGAGGAGCTAGGAAATAATGAACCTACATTTTTTTGTTTGCATTGTAGTTTTCCAGGAAAGATCAAGGCATTTACAAAGCTACCCTTAGTGATGACAGAGGAAAAGACGTCTCCCTGTTCGACATTTCAGGCAAAGGTATCGGAACATAAAACATACGAGATATTCTCTTCTGTTTTATTCTCCTGGTTTAATTCATATTGATGCTTTATTCATGTTAACCTCAGTTTAGTTCCTCATCAGTTTTGCTGATGTTTTATGTATATATTTCAATTCCCTTCTTGCAACTGCTTTTTCATTATAGTGTTTGAAGATATCATCAACGGCATTGCTTCCATTGCTGGTATGTACCATATGCTCTATATTCTACAGTAGAGACTCCCAACCCCCGGTCCATCATATTTTTGTATTACACAAACCGATACGGGAACATCAAATGTTTGGAGACAGAGGCGATTCTAGGCGTTTGTCCCAGGGGGTACAAAGTGAGAGAGCTCAGGAAGTCAATCACCCAGATAAATACATTTGTAAACAAATAGTAAATATATTTATAGTAAATAATTCTTACATAATTCTTACTTGACTAACAGAAGCCATATTTTCAAAAAATAACTTCACAATATAATTTCATTTTATTAACCGTAATAAGTTCTTACACCATTTTAAACCTACCAGCTGCCGATGGTGGAGAGCCTCTATTCTAAAGCATAGTACGCTGTGGTACTATGCTATGTTATTGCATGGTTTATACAGTACTGTACACACTTTTGCCTCATGTCAAAATATGTTTAATCCTCCTAAATGCCTTTAAATCCCTGAATTTCTACGCTCTTGCTTTGTGGTCTTCCTGGTCTGATTATATGCTTAAAGAGGAGGACTGTATAGTTGAGCGTTCCAGCTGCCTGTTAGCCGTGCTCGCTGCTGAAAGCCCGTCCCGTCCGCCGCAGGCTCCACCGCATCCGAGCTGGTGCTGCAATGCACCCCAGAGGGCATCCGGCTGCAGTGCTACATGAAGTACTACACCGAGGAGATGAAGACCCACTGGTTTCACAAGTAAGAGCATTTTTCCATCCAGACTCAGTCTCTTTTAACGTCTATTTAATATTCACTTTGCCACAGCCACTGGCTACATGCGTGTGATTTTGAGTGCAGCATATAATACAGTTCTGAGTGGCAGAAATAAGTCGTTAGGTCATTTGTGCCATGGTTGATGTATTGTCAGATATGGCTATAGGTGTCACAGAGATGTAGGGAAAGGTCTGTCTGCCCGTTTCACTGCCAAAGATGCCATTTAAATGACTAAATGGTTTGCCTATAAATCAAGAAAAAGTGCAGCTCTATGGCCGTGCTGGTGTTGCCAATAAGAAAGAATCCACTTTGGTTTCTTGTGATTTTTGCATGTACTGTGCATAAGGCCAGGCGTTTTTTGTGAAAGGCGCATATAGTACGATTTTGTGTTTTAGACTAGAGGAGTCAGCAGCATGTCAGAGTAGTGCCTTGTCTTACGGTGCAGGGAGAGCAAGATCTCCTCCTCGGAGAAGATGAGGATCGGCGGCACTTCGGAGATGGCCTGGATGCAGATCTGCGAGCCCACAGACAGAGAGAAGGGCCACTACACCATCGAGATCCTGGACGGCACCAAGTCGCACACTCGCACCTTCGATCTCTCTGGGCAAGGTGGGCCATTTTATGCAGCGCTGTGTATGGTGTGGAGAAAAATTACCCTGGTAACGAACCTGCCACCAACTCAGTGGATTACAATGAGTTTCATCTATATTACCCTACAGACATCTTCACTATTATTGTATATTGTATATATTGAACGCAACTCTCTATACTAATGTGTCTGCCCCAGTGGCCTAATGGATAAGGCATTGGCCTCCTAAGCCAGGGATTGTGGGTTCAAGTCCCATCTGGGGTGGTTTATTTAGCAGATTTCCTTCCTGATCAATTAAGTATACTTAGACTTTCACTGTACGTGTCTATTTCCAATAAACAGTAGTAGGTGGTGTTATGCTAATTAGTGAAGCAAATTTTTTATTCACTAATGGAGTCTTTAAGCACTTACAGTACTTTTTTTCAAGCACTTTGCTTGAGCTTAGTGTGTCTCCTGCTTTGTGTTTATATAACATTACGGAGGATTACATTTTTGATATGTATCTTATAATTACAGCATATAACGAGGCGTATGCAGAGTTCCAGAGGCTGAAGTAAGACATCCGTCGCATGTGTTATTATCCATTAAAAAAGCAAAGGAACCCCTATCTGCATTTATATCCAAATGACCTACAAAATGTGAAGTTTGCTGACTGTGTTTTCTTTCCCTTTGCAGGGCAGCAGCGTTTGCAGAGAAGAGTAAGTATCCCGGTAGCACGGCCTTTGCAGAGGGCCCCGGGCTTGATACGTGTGTAAAGTGAAACCCTCACGCTGCCGTTTGCCTACTCAGATCGCGGCAGAGTGGTTGGTGGGCTCCCTGACGTCGTCACCATCATGGAGAAAAAGGTAAAACATCCAGTAGCTGATTTTATTAATTCATGCAAACATTTTACCGATGACAATCTGTAACACATTTTAAGTTAAAAATATCAATGAAAATTTTATTGAATACATTAAAATAATAATAATAATAATAATAATAATAGCTTTGTCAAATAAAAGTTAAAAAAATTTCATCCGCTGATAATTGCATCTGAGGACCAGAAAAGTTACAGGTCCTATTATGTTCAAAGAGTGACTGATGACTAAGCCTGGCATTTGACAGAGACCTCCCAAATTTATATTACACTAATATGTGTTTGACGATATTATGTGTGTTTTTATTCATTTTAAGTTTTAAGTTAATATTAAGTTTAATTGCAATTCAGACCATTTAAAGTAAAGTAATGGCAGGCTGTACATATTCATCATGTACAGTTTGGTTACATCATTTTCAGTTCGGAACGCACAATTAAATTAATGAATAAATTTACTGGCACATGCAAAACCTAAATTCACAAGTAGATGTTCACCTCAAAGAATTGCCACTTTGTAACAATCTTGGTCCCCCTCCTACCTCTACTGTTAACCCCTGCAGTCTTAAAGCTCTGCAAAGGTTACATTTCTTCATACGACAAAATTAGTAAACATAACATTCCTCTTATTATTATGAACCCTGGATGTTTAGCTGTACATGGTGTTTGTATGGCGTCTGATTATGCATGGTGCATGTAGCCGGAGTGACTCGCTGGTGTCTGTAACGTCACTGGCCTTTGTCCCTCTGCCTGCCCTGCAGACCCTGAGCCTGACCTGCACCATATGGGGTGACCCCACCCCTGAGGTCACCTGGTTCAAGAACGAGCAGGAGGTGGTTCCTGACGACCACATTTTGGTCACTTTCGAGGGGGGAAAGTTTTCAAGCCTCACCATCAAATCTGTGAGCTCGGAAGACTCCGGGAAGTACAGCATTAATGTGCGGAACAAGTACGGTGGCGAGTTTGTCGAGATTACTGTGAGCGTCTATAGGCAGGGCGAGGAGATCCCGGAGCCCAAACTGGGACAGAGGCCCGGAGGCGCTGCAGCCCTCAAATCCACCCCCCCAGCATCTCAGCCCGCTAAATCCCCGGCCCCCCCACCCCAGAGTGCTAAGTCCCCCACTCCTGCTCCCTCGGTCAAGTGCCCCCCCCCCCCCAGGGGGGGCCCGGGGGCCCCCCCCCCCCCCCGGCCGCCCGCGCCCCCCCGCCCCCGTGGGGGGCAAAAATAAAATACATAAAAATAAAATTGAGGAAAAGCTGATTTTACCCCAGTGCCAATTCCCTTTTTTGAACCCATGTGGAATCTGCTCAGTCTTGTTTTTAACTGCAGTATCCCCTTAGAGAAAAAGAAGGAGGTTAACACACGGCGCAGCATCACTGCTGGGGCCCCTGGAGGCTTCGCAAATACTCATACACACAGAGGAATACATTCAGAATTACGGTTGTCGTCTAACATGCAAGGTGCCAATAAGGTAACCAGACCCTGTGTAACCAGAACCGATTGCTTGATCCAGGGAATATACGGTGACTCATTTTGGAGAAAAGAACATCTCGAAAAGGAAAAAATCAAAACGCGTTCCTACACTTGCGAGTGGAGGGAAGGAAGCACCCTTCATACAGCAGCTATCATGGGAGATGGGGGAGCACTCCTACACGGAATCTTTATGCCTAATGCAAAGCGATCACCTGCATTATAAAAAGGCCAGACAACATAAGCCACAGTGGAACAATTACCCAAACAAAATAAAAAAACTTAAGTTTTTCATAAAATTCCCAAGTATAAATCTAAGCAGATTTATCTACTGACCAAATTTACCCAAGGGAAACAAACCAATTTTCATGCATTAAAACCGATTGAAAGGATGTTAGCAAAAAAACTTATTAGCAATAGCTACCTAAAACCAGAACTTAAAGTTCACCAAAAAACCCACTTCCATGATTCACTGGTAGCAAAATTCTGCGACTGCCGATTGTTAGGAGAAAAAGAAGAAAAAAAAACTCCACTGTACAGTAATTTGGGGACTAAACCTGTAAACCTTTACTCGTGTCTTTCATAAGAAGGAACTTAGCTATAGCCTTACTGCGTGTCTCTAGGGCAAAGGAGCACCAAATAAACCAAAGACGGATTTCACGCTGCCACTGGCAATGAGGCTTACGTGCATTTCAGCACTGATGCATTACACTGCACTCCTCATATGAGTAGCCATACAGAGGCTTGGTACGTGATTGTGAGGATGTACCACCAAGTCAGAATAGGGCCCCCTGAAGGCAAAGCTAGAGTGGGGTGTGTAAAGAGCACTGACACCAGCAGAGCAGGCAAAGCCCAACACCTGACACACGGCAGCCCTGAGCATTAGACACCGAAATGAAAGGAAGAGTAGGGGGAAAGAAAAAAAAAAAGAATTGCGTCCGCTTTCAGGTCTGGGAGGCTGAATGCGATTTTAACCAATAAAAAAAAGACCAATTTAAACAAGTGCAAACCCTGACGGCATGCAGAAAATGCAGAATATTAAAAAAAAAGACAGGACTACAAACAGCCCATGTTAAAAAGACTGGCTCTGAAAGGGGGAACAGTAGCTCATGCACCTGCATAGGCCTCAGAGAGGAAGTCACTTACGGCATGAGCCTCCACTGAACATGGGAACAGTCTCAAAGACCATCTTGTGAAAGAGCAAGGCCACAGGCTTGTACTCCAAATGGTTTTTCAATAGGTAGCTGTAGTAGTGGACATAGCGCCTCTGACTGGGGATTGTGACTCCCTGCAAAGCAAAGATTAAGAACGTTTGATTAGAGCCTGAAAGGGCATTTTTAGGCAGACCGCGAAGTGATATGACCTCTTTTGTTCGATAAAGACCCACACAGGACTGTTTAAGTTGCAGTAAAACCAAGAGTCTTCAGCGGTGTGTGACACTTTCCATATTAAATAAAGCTAGCCCTTAAAAACCTGAATACCAAAATACCCAAACTGAGGAAAAAAGGAATTAAACAATTAGACATTTTCTAAATAAAATGCAAGACTGCTTCAGAGCGATAGATACTTTATTGATCCTGAAAGAAATGCATGAAATTTCATGCACTCTTTATATAAATTACATGACTATATTAGTTTTATTTAAAGCTGCACAGACACAGAACCATGCATGGAGTATTAGAGTGAACTGGAACAGTCACTCACCTTCTTGTCCCTGGTCCTGACTTCGCCATAGAAGTCTAGAGCTTCTTGTGCTTTTAAGAATTTACCACGGTGTAGCAAGTAAGCACAGATCATGACGCCGGTGCGCCCCTTCCCAGCTTTACAGTGAATCGCCGCGACGTGATTGTCATCCTCGCTCAGCCACTGGTCAAGGTCTTCACAGAAAGGCTTAATAAGCTCTAGCTGGGGGGGATTGTGGTCTTCGAAGGGGTACTGTGCAACTGCAAAGAGTGCAAAGGAACACCTTCAGCGATCCGACTCACTCAGGACAGACCTAAGCACGCCGGTGCTGCTCGAGACTTACCTCTGCAGTTAAATTTGGCAGCGTCATAATTTCTCTCTGCACATCTGTAAAGAGAGCTTGCATTAAAAATAGCTCATTTTAAACAGTTAAGTACAACTGTCCTTTTCGGTCTTCTGCCAAAGTGAAGCGTGCTAAGCATTAACTAATAAACTATCCAGACAACACTGGCAGATTTCACAGCTGACAAGCTAAGCCACCCCAACATTCCCATTCATAACCAGCCTGGTTCCAACAATGCACGTTAGGCTACGATGGGTGACTGCTTACACAGGTCAAGCCCGTTAGCATCCGGCTAACTGAAGACGAAAGTCTGATTGCAGCTACACCTGATCAAAAGTGGTTTTATTTACTTTAGCCACAAGGCACCAAAATTAGGTTTACCACATGCATACTTCAGTGCCAAGAGTCGCCATCTAAGGGTTGAGCCCATATAACCGGTGGTCATGTCACCATATTTAGTAGGCGAATGCACTAAAGGGTTTCCACACTAGACATAGTAATATACTATGCCATACTATGCCACTATGTCTAGTGTGGAAACCCTTTAGTGCATTCGCCTACTAAATATGGTGACATGACCACCGGTTATGGAGTAGGAAATGGAGGAGGGGGTAGGGGAAGGTTCAGATCAAGTATACTTACAAATTATATATCTTGTAATGATTTTTATGCTTTGAATCCAGAAACCTATTAAAAAAAAGAATAAAAGAATTACTAAACTGAAGAAATGCTAACGACAGCCATAAATGCTAAAACTGCCTCCAGATTGGTGGCTAGTGTGACATAGCACAGAGACACTGTGCCATCAAGATGTGTCACTGGCTACTTAGATGAAGGAGCATCTGACAGGTTACATTCTTGCATTCTCTCACTTACACCACTTCCAGCCTGCCCTTTCAAAACAGTTCTACATGTACCTCCATGCTATTGTGACCATACCCTGTTTAGAAATCAAGGGCGTTATGAAGAAGGCCAAGCCAAAAGGTGAGGTTAGATTCAAATAAAGCTTTCAAACCCATCAGTTATGACTCAACAGCCAACAATGGCATAGTATTAAGCTTACAAGCCTTGACCTAAATGATTTCTCACATTGATACATTATAAAAATTGTCATACCTTCCTAAGCTAATGGCGGCACACTTACCGTACTACGTCGTCTATGTTGTTTCTGTAGACACCCTCAAGTTTCTCAGCAGGAAAGCCCATGGCGATAATGTTAGGATAAATATCTGAATGCAGGAGTCAAGGAAACCTAGAAAAGACCATCTAATAGATGCTTTTAAACAAGACTGTACAGGATAGAAAGCCAAGTACAGTGAATAGTCTCAACTGAACCATATCTCATAGATGAGATGGGAGCTTCAAATCCAATAATGTCTCCAGAACAGAAGACTCCCACACGTGCTTCAGGATGGAGTAACATAAGCTCTTCCCCTCAGGCTTCAATCCGCCAAACCAACAGAAAGGGGAAATGAGCAGCTGGCCTCTGACCCCCACGCGTGGCATTGCAGCAGCTACCAAGCAACGCACCCATCCCCCCCCCCGCCCGCCCCAGGGCTAGTTGCAGCATCTCGTCACGAAAGATTCACGGAAAATGGGGGCGGGCCTCACGTAAAACAGATGGTCCATCCCCGTGTACTACATGCGGGAGCCTAGAAGCAAGTGGCGGCTCAAAGAGGACCAACGTCACAAGCGATTACGATTCATGGATGCCATCTACAATGGACGTCCTCCTTTTCTGCTACATACAAGATGTCTGGAAACTTTCTGGCCAGACTGTTAATAATAAAAAAACTTCAGAACAATTAAAATGCTATATACATTTCATCAACTCTCCCCTTCACCTGCAGTGCACAATTAAACTAGAAAAAACTGCCAGGCCGTCAAGTGCCTAAATATAGACGTCAGCTCACCAGCGAAAGCTGAAATACCACACACTGGTTTCTGCATCACCGTAGTGAAACAGGGGATAAAAGTACAACTGTCAAGTTTTTTTTTTAAACCCAAAAGGTAACCAAAATTAACTGTCAGATAAAAATACCCTTCTCCCCCTGCAATTATTCCCAAAGTGCTCATGAATAGGTCATTTTCCCAAAAAAATAAAATTCAGCTAACCATATTTTTTTTTTTTTAACAGAAGCGCCATTTTATATTCTGCTCAGAGGGAACTGAGTGTGTGCGCTCTGGGGGCTGGGGGCTGGGGGTGGGGAGCTGGTCCACACACAATTGTCTGTGTTGCTGCAACAGTGCAGTTTTTACTGCTGCAAGACATTGTGAAAGCCCCTGCAATTAGGCTTGGCTGCTTTGATAATTATTTAGAGATTGTTAGCATTAATGCCATCCTAATAGTGTTTAGTGCTTTTGAAAACTTTGCTCAAGAATGTTAACGTAAGCAGTTATTTAGGTGGATACTCCTTCTTGGAACTAACAGCAGAACTTGTAAAAAAACTATTGAATTTGATCACACACACATACCTGTCGATATTTCAAAGACAAATCATGAGCTGCACCTTTAAGCATCTTGTAAGGCCAGATTTCAGGGGGAGGATGAACATATACACGACATTACTGGAAACCAGGCCACGGCTTAATAACGACATTTAGAAAGTTGCATTTGTACTGAAATCACAGCTAGGTATTTCACTGTAGCAATTCAGACAAAATGAAAGGAGCAGAAACCTCTCTGATAGCTCTGGGACAGTGTTCCTGAAGCAACATGCTATCTGCATCTTTTTTTCCCCAAACGCCGATCCAAAAATGCTAAATAGATTTCCTGACAAAACAAGACACTTTCCAAAGCCTTCTTATAGCGGATCACAAATTTAACTACAAACAACTCAAAATGCAATTAATAGATTCTGGTAGCTTACATTGTCCCCTAAAATTAACACAACGGTACCACTCTCAACCAACACAAGGCTAGTCTAACCAAAAAGAACCCTAAAATAGGAAGTTGTACGTATTTCTGCAATACACCAAGACACAGAGCAGGCATTACAGAAGTGCTCTGTCACACCATTTTCAAAGTTACCAAATATACTGCAAAGCTGTTTGTTCAATTTCTATTTACGGAACTCTTAAGCTAATTTTATAAAATTTTAAAAATGAGCAAAAATATATATTTCATAGCCTGTATTAGTTATAATTGTATTAATTATTTGTAGTTTTCTGCTTACTTCAGATGTGACAATGCAGTCATAGGCCAAATGCTAAAAAATAAAAGATGGAGTGAACACCGCCATCATCATCATCATCATCATCATCATTATTAGCATTTAACTCTATGCATTAGCTGAGGGTTCAGAGTGACAAAGTAAAACATACCACCCCTTTAAAATGATTCCACTTACATAATACATCAACTGGATAATCAATCATTACTCATCAGTTCCCACACAGCACATCACCTCAGGGGATAAGGAAAACGTAACAAAATACAGCCTCACCAATATTTACCCACATAAAAGCTATACACATTTCAAGAGTATGAAGAGCTTGCCTTTGCATATAAAAAAATGAAACTTGGTTTTTAAATGAAACAGTCTCTTGACCCTACAACACTGAAGTACCGATATCTAGAAGCAAACGCATAGAACAGTCAGCCATTGTCCTGGTCCGACGCCTTTAAGAACTGGAGTAATATGGATGCAAGAGAAATCCAGAACCAGCAGCAATGTGAAGTGGGGGGAAAATCTATTGCTTCTATTCAAGCAAATGAAACAGCAAATTTCTGTTTCCAGGTGTTGCAAAAGCACACATGCAGACTCTTAAGCATCAACTTGGTACTTCTGTCATTACAGAGATGAATGGAGGCCTGTCACATGAGAATAATAAGTAGCATCTCAACTCAAGGGAAACTCAGTCTGAAAAGGTTTAACTTTCTAGGGCAATTAATTTCTCTGTGCGTCAGTGTCGACACTCAGGCTATTGACTCTGCATGAAATCTCTGCAACAGGGAGAAAGTTCAAGCTCTATTGACTTCTGGGCGACCAGATGACCTGGTCAACATTAGACCTCAATGAAGAGCAATCCTAAGTGACCTGATGTCAGATGCAACAGCTAATCAATTCTAGGGTCATTTCTGCACAACACCTGGCACCGCATGCAGTCCTTGGCGTGAGTTTACCAAAAGACAAGAGGGTGACTTTCAGGGTACGAGGAGTGCGATGAACTGAACTGTAAAAGGACAAATTGAACATGAGCAGAGCACAGATATGAACATGCCAGTTCCTTATAAGTTAATGAAGGAATTGCCTCAAAAACTGACATTATTCTGGACTACAAGCACCATGTTACTCTGAGAACTCAAAAACCACAATAGCACCACTGCTACCAATACCAAGAAACAAATTCGCAAAGTAACTTGCTGTGATTTTCTGTTAGGGGATAAACCCCACCCAAAACAAAAATCAGTTGAGACAAGCAGACCACTAACACTTTCAGTAACCCTTTTATTCACAATTTAACAGTTGTGAAAACCCCAATGACCCATGGCGTACAAGTACAACCTTTTTTATAAACTGTCAAAAAAAAAAAAAAAACTACTAGGAAACCTTGAAAAGTCCCATAGCAGATAGTCGACATCATAAAAAATGTTCCATAATAAAAAAAAATTGGGCTCATACAATATTCAATGAATTATCAAGGGCCAACTTTAGAGTCGTGTTGAAATATCGTTGTTCTTACAGCAAAGTGACAATTTAGATCAGACTGAAGTACAAACTTGGGCAATAACACTTAAGTATGAGCCAATTTAATGTGTGAGCAAGGAACAATTATTACTACATACTGATTAAATGCTTTGGCTTGACGAAATGCTTGGTTCTGCCAAGCTGAATCTTTGTTGTAGTATTCTCAGGCAGCTCACATTGGGTTTTATAAAGCTAGGGGGAAAAAATCGTAGTACTATATTCAGCTTAAATTTAATTTAGCCTTAAAAATCAGGCCTTATCACGCAAATGACATCCCCTATGTGTTGAGGTCAGAGAGGCTTCCAGATTCCTTCAACATCATCACATCCCACAGAGAGTTTAGAGTATTGCCAGAAGTCCATTTTTCCATGACAGTCAACTCAGCATTTCAATTAACAAGCATCACTGGGCTGCAGACCTGTGAGGTCTGCAAGAATAAAACCCTGCACTTCTTCCCAAGGCAGAAAAAAATCCTATGCAATAAAGCCTTCTAGCAAGACTTAGACACCAATTTATCACAGCCACCACCTGAAGATTCTTGTAAATTAGAAAACGCCACACAGAAAAACCATTTTCAGCAGTTTCCTTATACACGGTTCTTATAATAACCTGAATCAGCTACACAAGTTACACATTAGAGCTTGAAAAGATTGAACGGAGGAACTTGTTCTCCTCCCCACCCCCATCCCATGAAAAATTCAGTACCTCAAAAAATGCTTTGGTACCGCTATTATCCCAGACATGTCCCGGAAAAGGAACAAATTAATACCCATAAGATGCATGCAAGCAAAGCACTTGGGGGGGAAGGCTATGGGGTATTTTCCAGCAAGTAAAACAAAAAAAAAGCACATTTACATCATATTGTAACGCATTAATGAGAGGAAAAGAAACAGACTGCGCATTACATAAAAAGCAGTGAGCAGCATAAAACTCGCTAAACTAGGAGCTGAAGGTATCTGAGCTCTCCGGTGCCCTTCAGTAAAGGCATATAACATAAAAAGGCTCTTAAGTAAAGACACCCAGTAGCAGAAAGAGAGAAATGCTAACCAACTCAAACGAGGCACTCGCTAAAGGCATTTATGAAGCAACTGAATGACAGCCACTTATTAAAATGTGTACAACATTTAACAGACCCTTTAATCCAAAGTGATGACCAATTGAGAAAACGAGGTCAGTCGGTCCCTGGAGCAAATGGGGTTAAGGGCCTCGGTCAAGGTCCCAGCAGTGAAATTGCAATGCTGACCAGGGGATATGAACCGACGGCCTTCCGTTCACATGCAAACCAACAAAGCCACACACTGCCCCTTAAAAAAATAAGAAATGCCAACAAAAACTATCATCATCATCAAGTTACACACCAATAAGCCCGACACACGCCAGATGTGTTCACATATGTAATCAATGAAACCTTTTTGGTCAATGAATGGCCTGAAAATCCCAGCATCCCCAAGAAAGCCTCAACATACCTTTCTATTCAATACCATAATGCAATATCGGTGACATACAGGTTACCTGATGGAGCAGCTTCCAGCATGGCTAATTTTTAAACCCATGTAGAGCACAGAGGCACCGCTGCTGATGCAAGATGCCTACACTATTTTAAGGCTGATTCCTAGAACTCAGACCATTACATAACTGGAGGAGCCATATTGCTTTAACATAATGACACCAGCATGAAGGTATGAATGCACACTGTACATTGTAAATAATAATGGGAATAATCTGGTGCAAGAGACGCAATGGCAACTCCGCATTGTCATTATTTAAAATAAATTTAAACCATTTTGAAAATAACATTAAGATGCTGAACATAGGCGCATTTCACAAAAAAATATGCTACAGAAAATTCGGCCAATTTTACAAGTGAGTTCTCTATGTTGCAAAAAAAAATATTAAAATTCCAATAAAGCCAGTAACCTTTCAGAGAGGACAAATTTGAGCATCAGTCACTCAAACACCTACAACATATTACTTAATCTTGGATTTGTTTAAAAGGTGAATGACCCCTTAGTCCAAAAATACGGCATGCCTCTTAAAAGCTCAAAACACCGAGCTAACGGAATACTTGGGCTTATTCGCAATTTCTCCTTTTGGAGGACAGAAACGCCAACACCAGCACTCCAAATCTGCAGGGGAATTAGTGCTGAATAAAGGTCAACGCTCCATATCAAAGCCGACAGAAAGGAACTGCAAAGTATTGACATCAAAGCACAGGAAAAGGACACTGCTTTGGCAATCAAGTAGTAAATGGCCAGGCCAGTATTACACAAAGAGCTGGCAGAGCACAGCACAGTGCTTTTGGTACCTTACATGAAAAATCTCAGAGAGAAGGTAATAAAGCAGGACTGGAAAATGATCATTTAAAAGCAGCTATGCAGCACTGATGTATAACCAAACATATTGTAATACCATCTGCAGATGTATTACACACGTGCGAATAGAATGAATTCTAATGTTTCCATGTGTGCCAAATATTAAATATGCACGCATTATGATTTCGCTAAATCGTGTCAATACATAAGGAGACAGGGCCACAATCCTACCGAAGATTACACTCAAACACACAAAACGTCCGGTATTTAAACCTCTTCACTTACATGCGAATATCCCGAAAAGGCCAAAGTTAACAATGCGACTCAACACAACCACGCAACTCGGCAATTAGCCCCGCGTCTCCAAACACTGCCCTTTCCCCTGTCACCAGTTTATTACCCAGCCAGCTAGTTAAACTGGCCCGTGTCCAAATTTCTCGGACACACGATATTAACCACGGACGCTGCGCGCACTGTCAGCACCCCGATACGCATTAGGGGGGCATCCGCGACCCCCACACTCGCACCGGTGCCGATAGCCAAGCCCGCCCAGCACGGCAGCGTCCCCGGCGCCCCTCCGCAAGCCGGCGCCCGTGCCCAGCCTCTTTGTGCAGCACTGATTCCGAATCAAACCCCCCCTCCATCGCATTATCTAGGCCACACCGTGCAGGAGCGTCCGGCCAGCCGGCGCTCCGTCCCACTTACCGCACACCGGCTCCCCTGCCCGGAGAGGGACCGGCGGATCCATCCGTTATCCGGGCTCCCAGTAAGCAGCCGGCTGTCAGAGCGGCAGCCCAGACACGGGGAAGCCGAACCCCCCGCACCGCTCCATGGCAAACAAAAGACGGCGATCCGGTGACAAAAGCGCCCGGGAGGCGGCCATTACCTCCGCGGCGGCGCCCGAGCCGCACGGCGCCTTAGACGGGAGGATACAGGTCAAGTCCAAGTCGAAGCCGTCTTCCTGGTACCTCCTTTTGTTCCGGCTCACTATTTCCTTTATGATGGCAGCCATCGCTGTCACGGCGCTCCGCGGGGCTTCGGGATTAACGGAGAGTCCCGGTCCCGGTCCGTCCGGCTCCTCTTCGGCCGCCTTCGGGGCTCGGCGCTCCCCCACAGCCGCCCCACTACTCGCCGCGGCGGGCCCCCCGAAGCGCGTCTCCCTCCGCCGCCCGGTACCGGAGGGCCTGTCCGCGCCGCCCCGCAGGCCCGAGCTCTCCCCCCCCGGCCGCCGTCCGGCTCCCGGAGCGCAGCGTCTGCCAATCGGCCCGAGTCCCGGAGCCGGAGCCCGCCGCCGCCGCCGCCGTGGTGGAGACGGAGACACTGGAGAGAGGGACCCTCTCCGAGCCGGACCCGCGAGGCGGAACAGCCGTCTCCCCACCCCCCCGCGCCTCGGCGCGCGCGTCGTCTCCCCCCCCCGCCCGCCTCGGCGCGCGCGTAGCCCCGAGCTGGCCGGCTACATCGCTCGCGGGCTGCGGCTCGCGACGGAAGCGTGTCCAGGCGCGGCGCCTCGCGATCCCGATTCCGGGGGCCGAAGGAGCGGGGCGGCGCGGCGCGCACGGTTAAAAAAAAAATGACGCGAAAATATTATCTCGACATGGAGGAGGCGTGTGACGGGGCTTTTCGGCGGTTCCTCCCGGCGGCTGCGCTTCCTCTCCGCGCTCCTCTCCCTGCGAAACTCTCAAACTTCCATAATGGCTTCCGACGGAGGAAGGGGGGAGGGGACCGAGGGCGGCGTGCGCGCCGCCGATCCCTCCGCCGACAAAATAGATCCGCGATGACATCGTTTTTCTTTTTTTTCCCCTTTACCCGCCGCCGTCGGCGCCGGCGGCCGCGCGATTCGCGGCCTTATTACGGTAAACGATCGACTTATTACGGAGGAAAGTTAATGATAATGAGTCCGATTTAGGCTGGGTGTGATCCGCCGCGACGCCCCTCAGCGCCGGCGCTGTCGGCGGAAGGACACGAGTGGCGAAAGGACTGCGTTTCCCCCCTCTCTGCCATAGGGAGGTCACGTGATTCGGTAATTGGGGAAGTTTCCAATATTGTATGTTGCGTTTCGCGCTAATAATTGAGTTTTTTTTTTTTTACCCTTTCCTCCCCCCCGCTCCCCCTTTCCCTTCCTCATGTAAAGGTAGTGTTCAGTCTGTAATGCAGATGGGTCCCGCGCGTGCGGCTGGACGCCGGCTCGTACCCGCGCATATAATCCAGCCTGCGCGACGGGAATGGCGATAAATGTGGGCGCGCAGGCCGGCGGCCGCTGCGGGACTCGCCAAGTGCTTACGCAGGCAGAAAAAGGCAAAGTTGTCAAGCGAGATTAAGTGCTGGCCGGGCCCGTCATGCGAGGAGCTAAGCTGGCATTGCCATAGTTACCATAAGCAGATATATATATATATATATATATATATATATATATGATATATAGTCTAGAATATATAAATAAATAGCTCATCCAAATCTAGCTGGCTGCGTTATGGGTTGAAGGAAACGCTGTCATATTTTTTTATTAGTGTCTAGTGGGTGGGGGTGGAATGTTCTCGCTAACGACCTGGAATTAAATACTGGTTCCACAGCGCCACCTGTCGGCTGCTTCGGGAACAGCATGGGAAAGACACAGCGCCACCTGTCGGCTGCTTCGGGAACAGCATGGGAAAGACGCCGCGCCCCGCGTGCGCCGGGTCGGGGATGACGGAGGCATTTCGGGGAAATGGCTTTATTATCCCGTGCCCAGTGCTGCCTCCGTCCCCTTTATATCATTTCCAGTGAGATAAAATATGAATTCGGAGACTTGCACTGGGCGCCAGTGTTGGTGTGAGGCTAAGGTTGAGTTTTGACACGATCGCCCTTTAACATCCTTAAGAGTAATTTCTCCGAAACGGTGCTACATGTAGTGAGTAAATGAGCCGAGGGAAAGGTGAGTTATATAAAACAGCCGCTGTATTTCTTAGTATATCGTGATGCTTACATCGGATTCGATCACCATTTTACAATATTTTTTCACGTGTTATACTTATTATGCAGCTACCTAAACAGGCTTAGAATTTAAAATAGGAACCGAAGTACATCACTGCATTGTGTATTCTTTATATGAATTTCTGGAGTATTGTACAATCCAGTAGTCATAAGCTGTAGTTTTTTTGCAATTATATACACGCATTAATACGAGACTTATTTTCATACGGTCCGTATAACATGCAGTCATGTGTTGCTCAGACAATTACACAGCTGACCTATTAAAATCCAGACAATGTCTGGAACCCGACTCCCTACTCCAGCTACATATTAACAAATAAAAACCACGATCATTTTCATAGGCACTGCAATCTGATAAATGACATTCTTTGCCCAGAACCATTTTTCTTTGCATATTAATTTTATCTGACATTCTCTGGAAGAACACCAAGAACTATACTAAAATAAAATTCCGTGTTTGTCAAGATTAGGCTGCTTTTACTAGTTGTTATTTATGGCTGGAATAAAGCAAAAATGAATAGATTTCACTGATGTAAGCCATGCATTACCACAATAATAAAAGTCAATTCTCATGTTAAGCGTTCCATACTTAAAATATTATGGGTATTTAATGAAATTAGAGCAAAATAATAATAATAAAATCACCAATGTTGACATTCTTTCTTTCATGTTCCAGTAATATTTATAGTTGTATTGAACTTTTTAAGTTTCCTTTGTTCTGAGCACGTTAAACTGAATTATTAATTTTATTATGAAGGAGGAATATGTCCTCCTCACACAACACCGTGTTAAATATTCATCACGTTTTAAGGAAAACAGATTATATTTCTTTTATGCTATTGTTTGGGTAAGTCTTAAACCAGGGCCACCCTGCCCTTTAGGTGGTGTAGGCTATTACCTAGGGTGCCATTTGATTAGGGGGCTCAAAAGAGTTAGTGACAAAAATCAGGATAAGTACATCTGGTTGCATGGGGGGGGGGGGGGGTTCCCAGCAGAATCTCACCTGAGCAACCAGAACGCCCAGGGCCAGCCCTGTCTTAAACTGAATTTACCGTTTATAGGATTCATTGCTGCTGTGCTCAGTAGGTATGACAGGGATCAGTTTACCATTTCTGAATTAACTTCTGAATTGAGGTTGTTACAGCCATATTCAGCTCGCTCAGACACCTGTCACTTGTCCCTATAAATATTTCGCATTGTATTACCAGTTATTCTTCTCTGTTCATCTTCATCCACAGGAATTTTTGGCAGTGAATCAACTTCAATATACAAAAGTGTTATTGTAATACTTTTAACTTTTTCTTATGTATTGTTACTTGTCATTATCTCATTATCTCATCTGGGGGGGCAGGCAGAAACCAGAGGGGACCTTTACAGCACAGATAGAACAGGCAAACTGCACACATGTAGTAGGGGCAAGATTCAAATCCACAGTATGAAGTATGAAGCAGCACTGCTTCCCACTGAATCATCCTTCCAGAGCTAGTAAGTTTATTCGCAAAATAGCATGCACAATCAAGTTCATTTATTGTCACATGCAAAGACATTTGTTGCCTTCAAATGTGAACATTCAAGGGTTCACTTGTAAAAACCTTGGTTAAGCTACTATATGTCATTACATAGTTAACAAAAAACTACTGTGGACTAGTGGGGTAGACATATGTCCTTTATTATTAATTGGTTGAAGTGTCATTAATTCACGCATACACATTGCTAATAAGTAGTGTAATAAAGTTTAAAAAATAATATCAAGACTTAAGAAACTACACTGTCAGAAATATGACAATGAAAATGTTTTTATAACTTTGGTAAAATGTGTCGTTCGAAAACCCCACCCCTTTTAAAATTGCGCTGTAGAAAATAAGTTAAAAACAAGGAATATGTTTAGGTTTTATACGAAAACTAGGAATGCCGGTTTCTCCTATGATCTATAAGACACATTCATAGGTGCATATACACCCCATGTTTTATACATTTTATTGTTACCAGAGTACATAGTCAGCGTTGATTACAAACGTGCGTCTCAAAAATGGAATTATTCAGTTGAAAAGCAAAAGATCCCAGCCAATAGTACTTTATTTAAAAATAAATATATTTATACACACCCAAAGCAGAATAAAGAACCTCGCAGTTATATTCATTCTATCGAAAACACGGTCTGGTGACCTAGACAATTTTTATATATCTACTCTAAAAATTAAAAACACAGAGCATGGAAGTCAATACATTTAAGAAATGCAAACATGCGGAACTACTTTTTGATCGTTAAATGTTTCCGTCCGGTCATCTATAGAAGTGAGTCTCATAGAAAAAAAAACATTTTTTTTACTTCCTGTATCAAAGGTCGCAGGAGACGTTTGCGGAGTGTGCCTGGTAAGAGAGACGTTTCACATGGCTAATTCATGCTTCATTCCCCCCCTTCCAAAATGTCCCATGTCGACATATATCGCCTTGTGTATAACTAGTTAACATCTCTGCGCTTTGTTAAGACGAGGTTCGGTTGGTGCTGTTTTAAGTCGCCTGGTGGCTAGCTAACCGGCTAATTAAGGTCATGGCTTTCGGTGTTCTTGCCGGTAGCTGCCTTTCTTCCTTACAGAAGAAATTAAACAAAAAAAGGAACTTGCACAATAAAGGTAAATAGGAATTAAACATTTCAGCTAGCTAGTGCAGGCCGCTTGATTAGCCTTGTTACCAGTGCACTAGTTTCCTGGCGAGGCAGCCTACATGTGAGTATGTCAGCTATATCTCGGTAACTTAGTTATGGTTATAGTCTAGTATAGCCAAAGAAATTAAACGTGGCAATTTGACGATTTTTTTAACTAACTAATATCCGCAATGCTAATTTCTTTAGTTTCCTTTGGCTAATTTCCTTTGGGTATATTATATTGGTTATTGCTACCCTCCATAACCGGCGAGAAAGCGTCAACCGGTGTTTATAGGAAAATAAAAACATGAGAATCCGCAAAATTTAGTTGAAATTAGAATCATATGGCTGGGAGGCAGGGGACCTATATGGGGGAGCAGGGTGCGTTACCAGCGGGGTCACTTTGGATTCAAGGGATGAAAACTGTTATGTTTCCTTTCACAGAAGTGGGGAACGATGGTGCTGAAAGAGATTCCTGCCGAAAATCTGACTCGGCCCCTGGGTCGCAACGAAGTAGTAGGCTTGCTGTTCAGGCTGACGATTTTTGGCGCAGTGACGTACTTTACCATAAAGTGGATGGTAGATGCCATTGACCCCACGCGGAAGCAGAAGGTCGAAGCTCAGAAACAGGTAAGCTGCGCTTCTAAGTCAGTTTTATTCGTGCTCCTATGCATAAGTGTGCGAAACACCTACGTTTGAGCTAGTTTCGTGATGTCACATTGTGCCATGGTCTTAATGAACACGCCGCGACCCCGGAAACGTGCTGCCCTTCTGGGTTTGTTCCCTCCAGGCTGAGAAACTTATGAGGCAAATCGGAGTGAAGAACGTGAAACTATCCGAGTACGAGATGAGCATTGCCGCCCACTTAGTGGACCCATTAAGCATGCAGGTAAGTGTACTTGGTCAGTTCTGGCGTAAGTACTCGGGGGCAAGGCAGCAATGCATGCTCGGTAGTTCCCACACATTCAAAAACGACAGTGTTCCGAATAGAAACATGCTTTCGAATAATGTATAGTGGTGACACTTCGGCAATGGGAGCATTTTCGGTCTGCTGTCAATGCGGAGTGGAAATGGCGACACCTAGCGACAGGTCGGTGGAAACTGAGGGTTGAGGGTGTGGAGAAAAATCGAAGGAAACGAGTCAGAGGCCTGGTATTTGTCACAAGTGGGGGACGTCACGTGCACCGTGCAACACGGACAAAAGAACTGTACGTTTGTTTAGTACAATAAGAGCACCCTTTTTCCAATGGCATTTTTAATCTTTTCAGCTATACCTTTTGAAATGATCATAATTACTTTTTTTTTTTGTTGCACGCAGCTCAAAATTTTGCTGAATGACCTAGCTTGGCACTTTCAGTATTGTTTTTTGCTCACATAGTAGAATATATGATTGTGTTATAAGCTGGCAGAATAGTCTATTGCATAATCAAAAGTATCTATATAGTGCTCAAATATCAGAATATTTAATAGCTGCCCTACTCTTGAAGTCTGCAGAGGAACATCAGTGAACATTGTTTGGCTGCAGCCTTGCCTTGCTGTGGTGTGGTGGGTCTTTTTGGGTTTCTACATGTACCTACCTCACAATAAACATGATGGAAGCCTCGCCGCTGCTGTAAGCGCAACGCTGACAGTGGTGATGTTGAGTCAGTGCTGTTTGTCACGTAAATGATACATATTGTGATCTTTTGTAAGTTTTATAAAATGTTTTGCAAAGTGGAGGCAGCCCATCAAACCTGGCCAGACATCTGTCGGACAAACATTCTAAAATTCTAGAAATTCATGACTTGGTATCAATATCGAAACAAAAATTTTCTTATTGTAATGTCTCATTTCTGGTTAATCCCCTGTCCTCTGCATTGGCATTTGTGTTTTCCGATGTTGTTCTCTGCACCTTCTGAACAAAAGCACACTCAGTTCTGTAACTGAAATGAATTACCAGTGTCCCAGTTTAGCACTGTTCCTTCTTTGGTTTTTATGTCTAGAATGCTGGGAGAGAGCCAGAGCGCTGCTTGTTCACAGTTCTGGCCCCTTTTTGAATGTCTTAGATCAGGTGGAGTGACATCGCTGGCCTGGATGATGTCATCACCGAGCTGAAGGACACCGTCATACTTCCCATTCAGAAACGGCACCTATTTGAGGGCTCGAGGCTGCTTCAGCCTCCTAAAGGTGTGGCCGGCTTTTGACGTTCACCATGTGTTTATTTTGCCCTTCTCAGGATGGCTGCATGACCTTACAAGTAGTTCTGAGGGGACATAAGGCCAGTAATACAGTTGGGTTGAAGTCAACAATACAGCTTTCAAGAAAAGTCTGGTTAAGTTGCTTCTCTGGTCCCTAAACATGCCTAAACTGCCTTTTCCAGGTGTGCTGTTGTATGGACCTCCAGGCTGTGGCAAAACTCTGATTGCCAAAGCCACTGCCAGGGAGGCTCGCTTTCGCTTCATCAATCTTCAGCCCTCCACCCTGACCGACAAGTGGTACGGAGAGTCCCAGAAGCTAGCTGCCGCCGTCTTCTCCTTGGCAATAAAGCTGCAGCCCTCCATCATATTCATCGATGAGATCGGTGAGCCCCTTTTCGGCGGTGGACCTCTCCATTTATCGTCCAAGATCTTCTAACACAGCCAGTTCCTCTCATGTCTCACAGATTCCTTTCTGAGGAGCCGTTCCAGCTCCGATCATGAGGCCACGGCTATGATGAAAGCTCAGTTCATGAGCTTGTGGGATGGTCTGGACACAGATTACAACTGCCAGGTGATTCTCTCATTTGGTTACAAAAAGATAGCTTGAAGTGGTGACGATTAGGGGTAGGTGATCTGAATTGCGATCTCTTCCCAACTATGAAAATTACTGTCAAGAATATTCAGACTTGAACAAGCGGGAGGACTTATCTATAACATCATTACAGATAACTTAGCTGTGGAATATCTGACTGTGTAGCCGAACCACTGGCAATGCAAAGTCCTTTTTTGGTACCAATTCCTCATCCGCCATGCTGATAGCTCACACGAACTTGTTTTTCCAGTGCGTTGTGCATTAAAGAAACCCTCTGATAGACACATAATATAATTTGGCCAATCAGCAAAGCCATCTAGTGGGAAGTCATTCTGTTGGTTTGTTGGCATTTCTAAGATTTGCATGAAAAGAAATGCTGATTGAGGGCATGTTCTAGATTGATGTACACTCATCGGCCACTTTATTAGGCACACCTTTCCAACTGCTCGTTGACTCAAATTACTGATCAGCCAATCCCATGGTGGCAACTCAATGCATTTAGGCATGTCAAGACAAACCGCTGCAGTTCAAACCGAGCTTCAGAATGGGGAAGAAAGGTGATTGAAGTGACTTTGAACGTGGCATGGTTGTTGGTGCCAGACGGGCTGGTCTGAGTATTGCAGAAACTGCTGATCTTCTGG
>JAODKN010000042.1:9642897-9653801 GCA_026774425.1 Petrocephalus zakoni
ACCATACTATTTGCTTGCGTTGGGGGTGTTGTGTGGGGTTGGGTCCCTGGGGGGGGGGGGGGGGGGGGGGTGGGGGTGGGGGGAGCATGATATGAATCTTTGTCATATTGCAGACAGACAAAAGGTATTGGTGCAAAATTTTAAGATGCTTGAGTAAAATCGTTATGGTAATTTCTAGCCTGCTGTTATCATAAGAGAGAACATTATTTATTGACGTTATTTAACCCACTTACGATATATTGCTAGTATTATTAGAAAGTATCCATTAAGACTTCATTTGTGAAAATAAGCCATCTTGCGCACCTGAGGTCATGTATTCTGATGTACGTAGGCCCTGTCGGTTCCACACCCGAGTTTAACGTATTCAAAGACCACTTATAAATTAGCTTGCTGTAGCTGAACAATGCTTTGACGGAAAACGTTTACAGTTTTTATGCATTTTGTTGACTTTCTGTTTGGGTCATGCGCTTTGTGGATTATTTCTGTATGTATAAATTACTATTTGCCATTATAACAGTGTGTACACTGAGGTGTACATTGAGGGTAAATTAGGAACGTTTTTTTTTTTTTTTTGTGGGTGGGTCGGTGGGTGAGTGAATGGTCTAACTGAACTGCTGTTTTAATAAATTCAGTGAAGACAATGCCTGTGATTGAAAGCATGTTTGCACCTTTGACATTTGTCATCTGTGGATATGGACTGCCAATATAGTCTGTTCCCGGCTTCTCATAGGGCCCATATTATTCTGCTGAATGCTTGAAAGACGGAGAAAGGTGTTCCTAAAATTGACTAGAATCGCAAACTGCATGGAATTTAAAGTATGGGTTGTGATCATCTGCAATTACTTTTCATGCTACAAACAGAGATGTATTCATGTCCCATGCCAAACAGAGATGTATACATGTCCCATGCCATATTGCTGAATGTTAAAGGCTCTGGTAGATATGCACACATTGGTCAGAAGGATCAGTTTTAGGAGGTCTTAAATCGGAGACAATCCATTTTGGCAACATGCTTTAAACTGATTTGATAAGCTGATTTATTTTTTTTTTTTTGACCAAACGTCACTTGCTAGAATCTTGAACCAGAGCTATGGAAATGGTTGGTAACATACAACAGAACAATACTAAGCTGATTTCAGGATTTTCTGTGAGCTGATGGGCTTTTATGATGTTTGTCTTTTTTCATGCTGAGGTCCAGTGGAACGGTTTCCTTGGGTCTGTGCATTTAAGATGAGTGTTGCTGGAAGTCTGATGACTCTTGCTGCACTCGTATAGGCCGGTCTGTTTCGTACTGTGCTAGTTTTCTGAACGCACCCCTGCAAGTAACGTCGCTTCGAGTAAGCGAACAAGCCGAGCATTCAAGGAGAAAGCTGCTGCTGTGTCTGAAGCAAGTTTAAGATGCAGAAAACTTCAAAAGAGAGAGGAAACAAAGCCTGGAAAGCCGCACACATTTCTGCAATTACTTCTCCGAGGGCCTTATGGATGAAAGCTTCTCTTTGTCTTATTGTGGCTTTTCTGAATTAACCTCAAAGGAGCTAACCCATGAGACGCGGAGAGAATGCTCACCCAGAACGGGGCTGAGATTCAAACCCTCAGCATCGCTGTCCGCTGAGCCTCAGTGTCACCCCAGAACATTTCTTTGTCCTTTTTGTTTCCACTTATTGAGTCTGTTAAGTCATGTTTGATTTCGTAGGCTGATTTGTGATTCAAATGGCAGATGTGTATTCAAGTGCAGTGTTTCGGAGCAGTACATCATTGAAATACCCTCATCTGTAAAAACAGTTTTTTTTCCTGTAACATGAAAAAATTTTAACCACATTAGAAAATTGTACATCTGTCAAGCTGTTGAACATCCGACAATTCATCCAGATTGGGGTTGTCACAAGCAAGTCCAGCGCTGGGCACAATGCAGGGCAACATCCTGGATGGGAAACTATATCTCAGGGCACATACACAGCACTACAGGAAACTTAGAGAGACCTCAACACATAACCATATGCCTTTTGACGGAAGCAGAGGTGGAAATTTCAGAACAAGATCCAGAACAAGATTTTGTTTCAACGAGTCTGCTGAGTTTTTTGTGAAACTACCTCTCTATGCACAAATGGTTGGTCCAGATTTTTACTTTCTGGACCTGAAATTTCCACCTCTGGGAACCCGTATAAATGCTAAAATAAGAAATGAGTTTAATCTCAGGAAATCATAGGGTTGACACCACAGATCCGTTGCATGGTAAATTAGCCCTCCTCAATCTATCATGTTCTTTATTTTGTACTGTAAAGCAGGTGGACAGGGAACGAGATAAGAATCGGTAATACCGCCAGGGTATTTATACAGAAGGTTCACAGCTTAGTCATTCATCAAGCCTGCCGTATTATGTGACACCTGCAGGATTCCGGCATGTAGAATCTGGATTTCTGCCAAAAAAGGCACAGCTACAGCACAGTCTACGTCTGCCCCTGGATCGCTAAAGGTAATATTAGTAGATCTTAGCCCTGGAATGGGAGAAGGAACTCCGTGTCTTGCACTGTGAAGTCAGAAGAATCCTCTCATATTTTAATTGGCAAATAGAATGATTTCCTCAAGCTTTTCAATGATCGTCATGAGATCCTCCTGTGCGTGCTCTGCTTTCCATGACAGTGCCACATTCTTTCAGTGGACATGGCATCAGGGAGAGTCGAGGCTGAGCCATAAGATACTGGACTGAAAACATAACATAAGAATTTCTAACACGCCTGAAACCCCACCTGCTGCTGACGGCATGACCATTTCCCGATACATTCAATGCATCTCCTATTAATCAGGTCTGGCAGGTTCTGCTACCTGCTTTGTCTCGAAATTAAAAGCCATATTTTTTATGTAACTAATTTAGTCAGATGGGTTACTGTTATATTTTTTCACTATTGCATGCACATAGTGATTAGCAAATAAATATGCACTACCAGAATAAACTGGTCACAGCAGCAATGATATATTTAGCTACTGCCGGAAATAATAGCTAATTAATTTTAGCAAGTAGTTAAAACCAGCCATGAATAATAGGAATGTTAGCGGCATATAAAATTAGGTTGCTGTCGTACTATGCTGTCTTGTATCACATCCACCCATCCGATCATTGATCCATTCATTTTCCATGCCGTATTTTTCAAACGTATGTTTATTGTCTAGTTAAAACCACTTGTCTGTATTAACTAGCTTAAATATTTAGGTTAATAAAAACAAAAAAATCATTAGGTGAAACTCAACCCTGCAACTCAGGAACAGGAGTAGGGAAAATGGATGATTCTTTTTTATGTGGCCTCCGGAATGGTCCAGAATCACAAGGGACTGTTTCCAATATTTTGTGGAATCTATGACACGAAAAATTGCAGCTTTTTCCAAGAGAAAAGGGAGGCACTACCTAGTATTAGTATAGGTTACCTGATTACATTTAATTAAAGCCATTTCTACATCACGTTCACAAAATGAAAAGTGAACTCTGGCATAACATCTGCTCGCGTAGTTTGCGAAACCAAGGATTAATTGGGAATTATGCTTCTCTTTGATGCCTAAAACATCACTAATGCAGTGACCTTGAAAATGAAGTTCGGTACTTGAAAGTAACGAGAACAGTATCTGTATGAACTGCCAGGTAGACATGACACTAGCAGCAATTATGATGTGACTGACGGAGAGAGACGAGACTGAATGGGGCCAGCGGAGGGGCGTGAGGAAATTCATAGGGAAATCAACTCTCTGTCTCAACGGCAATAAATCTGTCGATTTCTCAATGCCAGAAACCGTTTTCCTTTCACCTGTGCACATTGAGGAACTTCACGTATGTTCATTGACTGAACGAGTCAGCGATCCCCAGAACCTTCTACCAGACGCATAAAACATGAAACCCATCTTAATGTTTCCCTTACGCATAGTCTACACACCCACTGACATCTCATACCATTCAGTGGTGGTACAGTATAGTATATCAGAGTGGTTTCCAGCCTCATACACCTGTCCATTGAGTCTTTGAAGAAAGAGAGAAAAAGCTGGCAACTGATCTTCCTCCTCGAGTTGTACACTTTACCTTATGCTTCAGTTCTACGGGTAATATATGTGATATATTTCTTAAAAATGTACGTCGCTTTGGATAAAACATAAAAGTAACCTGAAGAAAGTAGGCAATAAGCTGTTATCATATACTATATTACATATTTTGTTGGGTAAGACCCAAGACACATAACTAAACCAATATTAACCAAAACCAAAACCAAACTGACTAAAAAGACATGAAAAACATCCAAGACCTATTCCAAAATTAAAATTTATTATAATTGTGTCAACATTTCAGTTCAATTTACTTTGAATATTTCACTTTGATTACAACATAAGAATTTGTATCAAATAATTATATTGTAAATTGATTTTATTTAAAGAGTTAAAGATATTTAAAGACTTTTTAAACTAAACCCAGCTTATTTCTGAGAGTTTAGTAAAAAAAAAAATAATAATAATAATAAGGCGATCAGGTTAAGGCAAGATTAAAATACATAAATACTTTTTCTACCCACATGAGCAGTAGTAGAGTCATGTTGACATTCAATAGCAAAAAGGCACTTTTTCCATTTTCAATGTTATTCTGTGCAATTTTAACCGCATAAAAAAACTGAGTTTGAGAGCAAAATAACTGAAACGGATTAAAAAAAAAAAAATTATATATTAGTATTGCTCAGAATTTTAGACTGTTTCTGGGTAAAAGTGTTTTTACAAACACACTTCAACCTTATTTTTCACATGCATTGAGGTAAACTTCGCATGTCAGGACAAAGAAAGTCTCCGGACAAGTAAAGACGATGAGATGAGAAAATGCCTGGTGAGAGCGCGGCGCCATTTCCAGCGACTGGCGTTCGTCTCTGGGCCCAAACAGCTCATGCGGAGCAGGTCTGCACTGGCTTCTGTACGTCATACACTTTACACGCGGTCGCACTGCTATTCACCCATTTCCTTCTCGTGATGGAAATAAGGGCCATCAGCTTTTTTCACCTAAAAGTCCATCACACTCCTTCCCTTTTCTCCAACAATGTAATATTAAATTAAATCAGCAACATTTAGCAATTGTTCTCAGACAGACTGACCAACACCCAGATAAACAGACAGACTAGTAGAGCCTAAATGCCAATGGTTATACCACTAAAATATTCTATTTTTACATTTTTATTATAAAAGATGTTGCTTATAAATATTCATTTATGAGATTAAAAAAGGAACATTAAAAGGAGAGAAAATGGCAATGTTTCTGTTGTTTGGGGGTTTCCTGTGGGACCTCACTGGTCCTTCTCCAGGGACTTGTAGTACTCAGTGAGAACCTTCCACGCCTTAGGGGCCATGAACCCATCCGGTGGGTTCTCTTCGCTCCGTGCCATCTTCCTCATCCGGGTGCCAGAAATGAAGTCAAACTCATGGTGCCTGAAAGTTGGGATTAAAGATGAGAATGAATCATTCTATAGGGTGGTGTATAGCTCTGCAAGTTAGGACCTGTCTGTCATCAGTAGGCCGCCTACGCAAATCCTGTTGTAGAGTGATTTCACCATAAGCTCTTAACCCCGAATACTCCAGGGACTGAGTGACCCTGCTTTCTCAATTTGACATTGCTTTGGATAAAAACATCTGCTAAATTAATCAATACAATTCAGTTGCTTATTATCTCTCACAATAATTAGTGCAGTGGTCTCAAAGTAGTGGCCCACAACACACGTTTTTTTATTCATCATTGCAACATAATCAATTAATGATATAGCGTCATTCTACTAATAAGTTGTGGCACCAAACCTGGCCAGCCACGGTCACCAGTTTTACCGTTAGCTGTGTACATAGCCTCTTTCAGCTAAAAGAGCTCAAGTAGCTTGAGATGAAGAGCGTCTATTGAGTGGCTGCCAAGGTTACTTGAGTCTGAGACCCCGGAATTAGGGTCTTTTAAAGCAACTATGTAACTATGTAAGGTATTAAACTATAGTGCTGGTCCCAGCAGTGTTATTGTTGAAGGTTCACACCCCCTTGGTGGCTCACCGATCGGGCTCATAGAAGTCCATGCCCCTCTTGACTTTATTGTATGCAGCGACTCGGAAGGGGATGATCTCCACGGAGGTGAGGCCAGGGGCCATGGTGAGCACCTTGCCCCCGTGTGAGCCTTCATACAGGTCCTTCTTGGTCTCGGGGTGTGGCATGCCGGCCGGGTCTCGACCCACTATGTAGAAGTTGGCCCCTGCAATCATGCGAGCCCTGCAGTGCCACTGGACCTGTAGGGGGTGCACAAGAGCTACATAGATTAGAGAAGGGCGTGGGTTGGGTGCACGCACGTTGCATGTGTGTATTCGGAAGCCAGGACGTACCTCGGTGGGCCCCGCGTACATCATGGGGGAGGGGAATATGGCCACGATGGTGCATTCGGGCTCCAGCACGCCTTCCTCCAGCACGGCGGCGTGCTGCCGCATGCGCCAGTCCAGGGGCACGTCGTCGTCCTTCGTCCAGCCGCCCAGCGGGTGCAGCAGCAGCACGGGCCGCCGGTAGCCGCGCTCCAGGAGCCGACGGCGCGTGTCCTGCATCAGCAGCGCGTGCCCGTTATGCACAGGGTTGCGTAGCTGGAACGCGAAGACAGCGTCTGGTGGACACGGGAAGCAAGGTCAAGGGGCGATTATTCACTTGGACATACGGCCACGACAAATCACAATGAAATGGCGGGAGTCGCAATAAAGTAATTTAATTTCATACTTGGTTTAGTTTGATGCCTCAAGAATGACAGGGATTCGCTGATGCCCAGTTAGAAATGAAATGGGTGCCTGTTTTGTCTCTTTATTCCAAATCACATGGCCCAGATCTTTGCAGGTGAACAGTGGAAATTTTTTTAAGACAACCGGTGAAGCAGGGCCTCGCCAAAACTAAAGGAAAATCACTGTAACGGCTATTTCAAGGCGAAACTTAAAAAAAAAGAGAAGCGCTGCAAAAAACATGCAACAAAGTATCGTGCGAAACGGCTCCGCCCGTATCTCGATAAATGTATGTTCAGTCAAGCAAGACATTTTCTCACTAAGCTAAACAGACGTGTAGAAATGCATTTCTCAATTTCTCACCACCTTTTATTTAGTAGTTGACTAGCTAGTTATGGAATATGACATCTGTAAACCCACCCAGGGAAGCACGCCTTTATCTTTCCAATAATGCGTACTCTCGCGTGCTCCTGACCCAAATACGACAGACACGTTTAACTATTCAGAACAAGTTCAGCCACCAGGCGAGCAAATTCACTTGTTCGCCAATATTGTCAGTTTGTGGACAAGACATCGGAATACTCTAAGTGACAGAGCCAAGAGTTCTATTTAAACGTACTTTAATTTGTAAATACTGTTCATGTTGATTGTGGCCAGCCCAGGGTATATATGCTAATGAAGGCCACATTTTTTTGTAACGATTTTCGGAAAGTACAAAAGGTGTCAGTGCAGTCATGCAATTACGTCTTTTGGGAGATGTGAGAATTAGAGCTGCCACCCATCCCACACATAACGCCCCATCGGTCCATATTGAAGAATAAAGAGTCGTGTCCAGTTCCGAACCATTATGGGATGTGATTTGTCCTGTATTTTTGGACTGCGTGATTGAACCATTGTCCCGCCCCACGCAAATTCTATTTCTACCCAAACTGCTCATAACTGGATAATATTCTCTAAGCGACTCAAAACACATAAACCATACAGATCTATTTCTATAACATGCCAGTAAATTCTCCATGGCTCTGCTATGCTTGGATGAATTTAACTCTGGGGGGGGGGGGGGTTGGTGCAAAAGTGCTGGAATATTGTCGCTATTGATAAAACAAAGTACCGTCAAAATACCGTATGCTGCTGCTGTGTCTCTGCCCGGTATGACAGTATGAAAAATTATGATTTCATAATGATCAAGCCATGTGGAGTGGCAATAATGGGAAAAACAATTGAATGAAACAAATGATTGCCCTATTCTTAATGTGTTTCATTAGAAGTTCATTGTCATGAACTGAGCTAGGTGTAGGAATAAGCACGACCCGGGTGGTTTTCACTAGTCTGATACTTGTATACATTTTTGAACAATGGTACTTGAGTTTTCTTTATGCAAGTTCTATGAAATGGCATTTCTTCTGATGATATGAATGAAGATGCGTCATATGCAAGTCGCTTTTGTTTGAAACTAAATTTTGGATTCATATGAAGCCATTTTAGAATTAGTGTGATGCTTCACACACATTTCCTTCAGGAATCTAGAGCAGACAGAGGCAGACCAATCCGAGTGTGAAAGTGAAATTTCCAAAGGAATGTAAAATGCCGTATTAGACAATGACAAAGCCTTTTAGCGTCATTAACTGCACAAACTCTAGATTTAGTCAACTAAACATCCTGTAATTTTCACCAACTAAAAAAAAAAAAAAATCAAATAACTAGAATATAACTACAACTAATTGCATTTTCATCAAAAGACTAAGACTAGAACTAAATCTAAATGAACACTGGACATGATTAGAGCGAAAACACACAGAAAAGCTATTAAGTGAGTTGACAGATGTGCATTCCTGCTGCAATGATGTTCAGGCTTTTGTTTTTTGCATTTGTGCTGCACATGTAGTGTAGAGCAGTGTTTCCCGGCCCAGTCCTCAGGGACCCCCAGACAGTCCACATTTTGCCAGAAGCTGGGAGGGAGCAAAAACCTGGACTGTCTCAGGTTGCCAAGGACTGGGATGGGAAACACTGATGTAGAGTAAAACTAGTAAAGCTATGAAGCTTATGTATACTTTAAATCAAGTCATTCCATTACACTGACTTGTATTTCTATAATGACTGCATTGCAGAAAAGGATGTACCTACTTATCTTAGAAAAAGCAATACATACATTTATTTCATCCTGGCCTGACTATTGTAATGCACTTTATGCAGGTACTAATCAGACCCTCATTTCCTGTCTGCAGCTTGTACAGAATGCTGCAGCACGTCTTTTAACAGGAGCTAAAAAGCATACACACATTACTCCGATACTCGCCTCTCTCCACTGGCTCCCTATACAGTTCAGAATTAACTTTAAGGTTCTCCTGTTCACCTTCAAAAGCTTAAATGGATTGGCATCACCGAACTCATAACTCCTTACACACCACCAAGATCGCTTAGATCAGCTGATCTGTTTTTACTGAGTGCCCGGAAGTCTAGTCTGAAGCAGAGAGGTGATGGTGCCTTCTCTGTCCTAGCCCCTAAACTGTGGAATGCCTTACCTCTAACTGGCAGAATGGCCCCTTCCCCGTCTGTTTTCAAGTCCCGTCTTAAAACGCATTTTTACTCAATGGCTTTGAACTCGCTGTGACCACTCCAGGTTTTACTTTATTTTACTTTCTTTTATATTGTCATTGTTTACTGACTGTTTCTATTGGTTTGTCGTATTTTCTTTTAGTTTTATGTTGATTCTGTATTATTACCTTTTTGTTCAGCACTTTGGGATCAACTCCTGTTGTTTAAAAAGTACGTTATAAATAAATTGGACTTGATTTGAACACCGTCACACACACAATTTTTTGTCAGCATCACTTTTTAGCATCTGCTCATCAGGTTAATAATCACGCAACTGAAGACTCAGAAAACAGGGCTACATTTGATTGAAATTAGCAGCCAGTAGGACTCCAATGTAATGAGTATTTCAGTACCAACTATAATATATATAGTAATGACTATATATACATATATATATATATACACACACACACATATACATACACACATATAATATATGATCGGGTCATTGCAGCCATTGCACCAGCTACCCTGTGTCCAGCTACCCTTCCCATGATTGTTGCTGTTTTCCTGTGTGCGTTTCCCCTGTGCTGAAGCCAGCCTTTTGTTTAACTGTTTAATTCTGTTCTCAGATAAAGTAACCCACATGTTTTGTTTTCTCTTTTGTTCTCATCAAAGCTGTGACAAAAACCTGGGCCACAGTCAACTAAAATATACTTTCATTTTCCATTTGAAAGAGTACAGGTACATAGGACTCCTCCGGTTTTCCTGCCTCCCAACTTACTAACATGCGCAGAGATGTGAGAGCAAAGCTGAGGTCAGACAGTTTGAAACGTAAGCTCTCAAGAGAAGGATCTCTTGCTAATGTGCAGGTCCAGCACACTGAAAAAGCACCTTCATTCACCTGCTTTCATTTCTCGGAACTTCTGCTTGAGTTCCCGTGGAGTCAGGCGATACTGGTCCAGCCCGTCATTCCACCTGATTCGCTCTAGCACTTCCAGCTCACCACCGACCAACCAATCGCCTCCCTCCATGACCATCTGTGAACCAGACAGGGAAGTGAAGTCATGTGACCTGCACACCTCCTTTAAAACAGCCAAACATTCCTGTTTGTCAGCAATACAATGTCTCGTATTAGAGGAACGTGCTATTTGGCAGAGAAGGTAACACCTTGATGTAAGGGTGTTGAGGACAGCTGGTGCCCCACTGCCGAGAACAGCGTTCCTCCTTGCGATGCTCGTAAAACTCGGGGTTGCGCAGGATTGCCACTCGGCGACCCTTGTACTCCAGGGCAAAGGCCGCGCAGCCATCCAGGCACTCCTTCTTCTCCGTAGACACGGGCAGGACGATGGGTACGGACAAGTTGATGGTCCCACCTGACAAAAAAACCATAAAACACTCCTTGAGTAAGATTACCTTGGTCACCAGGAAATAGCAGTTGCGGTACTGAATCCAAAGACCAACCTTTAAACATCGTTAAAAAAAATAACTTAAGGCTTAATGTTATATCTCTCGGCAATTATAGGAATGAATAGCTATAACAAAAACTAAACACCCACTTGACAAATCTTGTTGAGATGGAATGAGAGAGTGTGATAACCATTTGTTCAATTCAGAACGCTTCAGAAG
>JAODKN010000042.1:9699754-9713127 GCA_026774425.1 Petrocephalus zakoni
CTCAAGATGGTCTGTGTCTGAAGCACGCAGTTTGTCGCGCTATGAGAAGAGGCTAAACTAAAAGTTAGGGGAGATGGCTCTTTTATTTATTTTCTTTTCTTTGGCTTGAAAAGGCCTGATACCTTACCTACTGTACATTCTTAAAGGCCTGGTAACTTACCAAGCCTACTTTCTTAAAGGCCTGGTACTTTAGCTACTGTACATTCGTTTGTTTGTTGGCTCTTCTTTAATTGCCTCTAACTGCAGCTCCTTCAGTTGAATGTTTGATGTCGGCAAAATGCGTTTTTTTTTTCTTTTTCCCCTGCTTGTGCTCAGCAAATGCAAACACGTTAATAGATCCGAGGTCTTCAGTGAGACACGTTGCATTTCCCCAAAATAGACCTCCTCAAAGTGAGTATCGGTGCTCCTAGTATCAATTTCTAATATTAAAACAGAAGGAGCAATTTTGGGGCAGTGAGGAAGTTGGTTTTAACACCCACCCCCCAACTCCGGGTCATGTAATCATGTAAACTGTATTTTTCATGGTGCAGAAGTACCCATTTCCGTCTAACCACAATGTGGCCACAGCCATATAGTTGGCAGTGAGCAGATCGTGTCGTCTTTTACGGGTTTATAGGGTTGGAGTATGTGGTGGAGCCATTGCTCTTTGTATCTAATGTGCAGTACCAGGATCAGCTCAAATAAGCTCCTGTTGCAGTACTGGCTATTGCTGCTACATAATGCTATTAACACTTTGTAATTACAGGTAACATTGCTGGCTCATACAGCAGCGTACTGCATTCACTAAAGAAAAAAAATCCAGTCTGTTTATCTGAATTAACAAGACACTTTACATTAAATCACGCTTGGATGTTGTTTTTCTCTTTATGGAAGCATCATGCATTCACTAAGCTCACACTATCACAACAACAAGGGTCGTTATTTGGGCATTTTCAGCGGTGTAGCTGGGAAAGTGGGCAGGATCTTCATTATGGAAATGGCTCACTGGAGCTCCGTGGTGTTTTGTAACTTCAGGATCCTAGGACTGTGATACTGTCTTGAGTTGGATATAAAGATCTGGGACTAATATAAAGTTAAACCAATGAATTATGCCTCTAGGGATTATTTATTTTTTTAATTTTCCTCCTATCCTTTCGGGCTGGGCGATATAACATTGCGATTTAACCCTCTCCTATAAATTTTAACTAACACTTGGAATGGGTGCATTGCTCCTGAGGAGAGGTTTGAAACGCTGAAGCGCTGTTCATCTAGCCATGGTAACGTTTTAGCGAACAGAAGAAATTCTTGTTAGTTTTTATTGCGTTACTCTTAATTTACGTTACTTTTTTTTTCTTTCTGAGCAAATGTATGCTTAGTGCTCAGATATATGGCTTTAAACATTTCCTTTGACTGCCTAAGAGTTTTACACAGTAGTATATTTGTAGATAAGCCTTCAGAGATTTTGCAAGTACTCCAGACAGTCTGGTATGGATACCTTTTATTTTCAGTTTACAGTTTAGGGGCAGGCAGGTGGCGTAATAGTTAGGAACGCGGGCGAAAGATTGCGGGTTCATGTCCCCGACTCGCAGGCACCGCTGAGGTACCCTGAGCAAGGTACCGTCCCCAAGCACTGCTCCCCAGGCGCTGAAATAGCTGCCCACTGCTGAGTCACAATGTCACCGGGGTTAAATGCAGAGGACACATTTCATTGTTGTACGCTGTGTGATGTGGTGTGTCACCAATGACAGCCAACCTTAATCCTATTAACCAGCTTTAGAATTTCAAAGAAAAAGATTGATAGTGGTCACATTTAAATATAGTCTCTGCATGTGACCTCACTGATGCCTCAGTACTAGTTGTGAATAATACTTTATGGGGCTGTTTATGCATTACAGGGCCACGGTGAGCCTGGAGCTTATTCCAGGAACCGCGAGGTAGGGGAATCCCTGGACGGTATGCCAGTCCATCTCGAGAGACGCACAGTCACACATTAAGAATGATTTAGAGGGAGTGCTTCTGTATGCGTGCTTTTGGACTGAGGGCTGAAACCTGAGGACTTCGGGGGGGCAGGAGCACATGTACATGCACACAGAGCAGAGACAGAAACACGGTGGCACTACTCACAGTGCCACCCACAATCCACTGGGGGCGTGACTGTGTGGTGGCAATTCAGTGTTGCTTGTTAAACTTATTGGCAGGGATTGACAACTGGTGTACGTATGCATTGGTGGTATAAAGGTTCGAGTGCGTCATAATTTAGTGCTATAACTGTGCATATGCACATATAATAACCATGCATTTTGTGTTATTATGTTATGAAATTATGATACATTTTAACCTTGACACCTTTTATACAGTGAAATTCTTGATTTAATTACCCCCACCCTGTCCAGTGATGTCTAATGAATGTTAGAACAGCCTGCAGGCCAGTATAAATGTACCGTGGTTCACAGATTAACACAGTTCTATACCTGGAAGCGTTGCAGAAGGGGCAGGCCAAGGCTGGTTCATACTAGTGATGTCCAGTTCATGAACAAATCATTCATTTGAACCAGTTCTTTTCAGTAAATCTGTCAAACTGGTTTTTCAATTCCAAAAGAATCGAACTTTTTGTAGATCCACACTGTACAGGTCAAAGTATTAGACTCCTAAAAATATTTGACAAATCAGCATACTGTATAAACGCACAGCAGCCTTTTTGAATTTGCCTAAATTTTTGCTTTTCATAGTCTGTCTGTCTAGCCACATTGTCTTGAGTGGGCAGTGGTGGCCTAATGTTCAAGGAAGTGCAGTTGAGATTGAAAGATTGCTGGTTTTAATCCCAACCAGCAAGGTACCACTGAGGTACCCTGAGCAGGGTACTGTCCCCTAGCCACTGCAGTGTCACAGTGTCACATATGGGTAAATGCGTTAGCAACTTACATAGTTAGACCCATGCAGCTGAATGAACCCAACTATGTAAGTTGCTAATGGGAGCTTTTGGGAAACGCCCCCATGTTTGGTGATCGCAGCACTGAGGTGACGGCAAATGCGATGAGTGGCAACATGTTGTAGATGCTGTTAGTGCAGCAAACAGGACAGTACATGAAATTTTTTAAAAATGGTCCAATCTGTGGCAAGTAGAGTACGCCTCTTTCCTCTCTTGTTTTGGTTGTACGCAGCAGTTATAAATGAGAGCCCAGAACCCTAGTCAGAATACTATTAGCCTGTGTTGAGGAAAACGGACTGTTCTGCCATTGGGTTGAAATGCTTAAAATTTAGTCATAATTTGGATGAGTATCTTGCAGCAGATGGAATTCTTTTTTTGAATAATGATGTCTCTACACAGTTCGTTTGGAATTGTGCTGGAGCATTTAGAAAAAGACTAAACTCCTTTTGCAAACAATGGCTTAAGGAAATTGACTTAAGGACTTCTTTGGGTTAACGAAATGTCAATAGTTGTTTATGAAAGGTTGTATAAGGGTGTTAAGACTGATCTGCTTGAATCCTCCCTGAATCCTGCTTGAGTATTGGAGATGGAAACGGGTAGCATGTCAATGAGCGAATGTTCACCGACCAATCAGGTAGCACATGTCAATGGGAGCACATTCACCAGCCAATCAGGTAGCACATGTCAATGGGAGCACATTCACCAGCTAATCAGGTAGCACATGTCAATGAGAGCAAATGCACTGGCCAATCAGGTAGCGCTTCTCTCATAAATATAAATATAAATTGTTTCCCAAACTAACTTGTAAGATGAAAATTTGCGGCCTGGGCCTAATTCAGTGGGCGCGGTGAAGCAATCATTCATGAGCAAGGTGCCTTAAATCACAATTACCAATCAATGATTAATGACTGAGTTTTTCCAGATCCAGGTTTTACCTTGAATGACATTTCAGTGTAACTTGAGGCCCAGAAATCCTGAGGCCCAGCCCCTTCTCTGTTTTATTGTAAGGAGGCATTTGTAGTGTATAAGATTCGAGGTAAGCTGACAGACTGGTCATCCGACTCTACTGCTGTGTAAATATTGGTAAAAGACTCTTTTTGGGTCAACTGAAATGCAATACAGGTATGGAAGAGGAAGTTTTGTTACCTTCGACGTTCCACTCCTTTCCAATCACGCATTGTTGACTTCATTTTAGTCACGGAAAGACACTGGAGCAGGAAAGGGTTAAGTCCTGTTTAATCTGGTATCAGTATCACATTCAAGATCCCGTTTATTTAAATTATATTATTTACATGATGTAGTATCATAAGTTTTAATGTACAGTGCAGAATGGAACTCGATATTTACAAATCACTAATACAGCATCTAAAAGCAATTGTCTGTCTCTGATTCTTCTTGGAAGCGTACGGTTTGAAGACTTTAACCTGCATCAAGGGGTGTCGTGTTTCCATTTTAAATGGGTAGTCAAGCGCTATGGTTTTTTTATTTATAAAAAAAATAGGGGTGATGCAACTTTGCCGAGCAAACCGCCCAGTTTGGCACACGGGACTGCGCACAGACCGAACCCAGGGAAAAAACGCGTATAAAGCTGGGCGGGGCGCGGCGCAGCGCCGGCGGGCCGGGTCCGGGGCCGGGTAGCTCGGGGGACATTCGGAAGCCTAGTTTGACGGTCTTGGCTGAGGACGGGCCGCCACAGGAGTCGGGTCTTCCGGCCAGGACTGCCTCGCATGGTTCTGGCTAACGAGGAGCGGCGAGCGCGGCGGACAGGAGCGAGTAAGTCCCGGGAGCGAGCCGTGTTACCCCGGCGGCGCTGCTCCTGCGTGTGCGCCCCGACGCGGGCTTCTGGGGCACCGGGGCTGCTGCCTTGTGTGCCTTTTATTACCTAAGAAATGGATATTTACCATTCCTGCTGCTAGGACACCGGAGCTCGTTTTCCGAAACATTAAACGGCGGTAATGCCGAAATCCAAAGTGTTTATTATTATGGCTTTTTCCTTTCACGCGCTTGGAACTTTTATTTCCCACCTGCGCGTTCACGCGTTCCTGTAGGTGGCTATTTCTAAGTGGAGTTTCGGGCGAGTTCGGCAAACATTTGTGGTTCAGTATCTGTTTCAGGTTTTAGTCCGACTTAATTGGGGTAGCGCGGAGAGGCAGCGTGCGGCTCCGGCTCCGAGCATCCTCCTCAGGACGGGCGTTTGTCTGCGTAATGGGGGAACTGCTTTCGGGACGGAGGAACAAACGTGTTGCGTATGCATGCGAGTTGCTCAACATGTGAGCGCAACACTGGGTTTACAAATAATTTTTATAGGCTTTAAATAGAAGCCGAATCTAGTCCCCAGCCCCTCCTTGTATGTGTCATGGTCTTGGTTACCCAGGGTAATGTGCGATGTACACAAGTATTCGGCCGTCAAAGGAAATGTTTCAAGCTATTAATAGGGTAGTAAATGTGTATTTGCTCAGGGGGGAAAAACTTAACTTGACAGTATTTGCAAATGGAACAGTACCACAATAAATACTACTTCTGTTATTAGCCTTACGTTGATACGTAGTTGGATAGCTAGATCAGCACCACTTGGTCCTCAGACCTCTCCTCAGGGGCATCTCCTCATTCCATGTATTTGTTATATTTCACCTCCAGCTCAATTAATTGTCTGTTCTGGCTGCCTGAATTTTACGGCCCCCCACCCCCCTCCATAGCTGGTAGGTGATGCTTCAAAGTTAGAGTACTGTAAAGTTATCCCACAGTTAGGTATGTGTCACAGTTTTTGAACCACATTTGTGGTTCAGTGTCTGTATCTTTATATTTAAGAGGGAAATAAACATCACCCTTTAATTAAACAATGAATTCATTATTTTCCCATATAACAACTTTCCATTTAGGAAAATGGCAGCATGGCTGACTAGACTTAGATTATGTCTCTCTTCTGTGAAATCAAGGGGAGAAAAACCTTGAAATTTAAAAGGTTCACTTCGATACCCTATAGATGCTTTGTGTATTTAAATTAAGTGTAGAGAGTGAGGAAAATACCATACAATTTTTCTGCAACTATTTTTGGATGAAAACTCCTGGAATACCAAATCTTATCGTTATAAAGAGAATTTTATTTGATAAGCTTACCTTCGTGTATATATATATATATGTTCTTATCACTGTTAAAAAGCAACCACAGGCAATCGGGCACAGTAAATGTAGATATAATCAAAATGAACCCTAAGTAATCTAAACTCCACAACCCAAGAGAGCGAAGAATGTTCTTGATCCAGCAGACCCACATAAAGAGTAGTCGAGTCATTTTAATAAAAATGACAAATCTTTTAAACAGGGCTGCACAACATCACATCATGATGTACTCGTGATTATATAGCGCATGCACAATACTCACCAGGACTTTATGGGATGGGTGAATCATTCAGCCGCAATTCAGTAAGCAGATTAGTAGTGTGCCTAAAATATTAATGAGATGTGTATTGTGACACCCAAAAGTTGGTAATCTGTATAAATTCGGTGTATCTTTGTTTATTAAATTCGGTTTGCAGACCATGCCACATACTACTGTTTCGGTAAATCATGGAAGCGATAAGCACTGAAGCTGCGGTGAAGAAATGTGCAGCTCAACAGCCACAACATCTTTTAAAAGATGATACTGGGGACAAACAAGGTAAAAAGACGCCGGTGTTGTGGCAGTACTTTTTTTGCAGTTTAAAGTCCCACGCGTTTATTAAACATAAAGATTCCGAATTCTGATTCAGATTCAGATTTTATTTGTCACATACACAGTCATACAAGTACAACATGCAGTGAAATGCTTATGCAGTACCTGCGAGGCAGCCTACTTCAGCGGGGAATTCTTCCAGGAATTCTTACAGATTACTAATATTTTAGGCGCATCACTAATCTGCTTACTGAACTGTGAGTGTAAGTAAACGCCCGTATAGTACCGAAACGCTGGTGGCCGGGAAAATGTTTTGCGTAAAGCCCCGGTGATTATCACACATGCGCTATATAATCGCGAGTACATTGGGCTGTGATATCGAGCAACCCTACTTTAAAAATACTCTTTGACAGACACTATGAGTTTAATATTAGCAGCGGCACAGAACAGGAAACCAACAGTTTGACACTCAGGGCTACACGTTAATGAAACGCGTGCATTCCAGGGCAAACATTACACAGTAACGATATTTACAATTAACATAAATACACAAATACCTGTTCTAATGCACATATTTAAAGGTAACTGCAGTGCAGTATGAAGCATAAATAATAATAATAATAATAATAATTAATAATAATAATAAAAAATAATGATGATGATGATCTCCCCACGGGGATCAACAATTATCTTCTCACCTCCCCCAACCACGCTCTCCATGAGAGTGAGCTTGGCAGGGGAGGGCAGCCACCTTGTGCGGCGCCCAGGGAGCTGGGGGTTAAGGGCCTTCCTCAAGGCCCCAGGTTTGATAATATACTGTGTACATTACACGCCTATTGTATACACATCCATCTATCTTCTGTTTATTTTGATTAATAAAGTGATTCCTTACAAGCCATTTGTATGGCTATTCTTTGTGCTGTGGGAAATTGTGGACTGGGGATCAACCATGACTCTGGGATGCACAAGACACCAGCTTTTAACCAGGCTAATCTTTCTTAAGGTCATTGTGCATTTTCATTTCCTGTTGATTAACAAAACTGCACGCGCCCCGGCCACTTACCTCCCCGTCCTTGGGACCATGATTCAAGACTCGCCAATCTGCCCAGCTGACCTTGCTTGCGCAAGATGAACCCATTACTCCAGTTAAGGTCAGCTGGGTGTCATTAAATGACGCGTCTGTTGATGTTGATCCGTAATCAATCCCCATGGGGAGCCACAAGATCGCCAAAAATCCCATCGGCACCCTGCCGTCTCACAGTACAGGTGTCGCCTCCTATAGGACACCAGTGAATATTTGGATATTGTATTTTTTCTGTCGTTTTTGAATGTTCTGTATTTTTTGATGGAAGGATCAACAATCATTTTTATTCTTGGGAATTTTGAAATTCTCATGCATATCACTTTCAGCTGCTGAAATTTTCCCATTAGCTACAAATTAGCAGAAAAACATGCCCCCAGAACACGGGCACAAATTACTGCACACGGGGGTTGTTTCTATGTAAGCAATGAAGGTGCCTTTTGTGTTTTCAAGCTTTGCTGTTCAAGGATTTTCATAATGATCAGACTGAGCTGTTGGGCATTGGCAGGGCATGATCCAAATGTGTTACACAAAGGGGCTGGCTAACAATGTTTATCTTTTCCTGCTTGCTGCTCGTGTTGATTTATTGACTGGGGCTGTTGTTACTTGGCTGGCCTTCACATTTGAAAAAATTCTCAAACTTCCGGTTTTCATTTGCTTATTTCTTAGCTCCATTTTGGCCAGAACTTAAGAACTTGAATTTCTGAGACTGAATAATGGGTAGATAATTAAAAGATACTTTTGAAATCCCCACACCACCTATGAATGTAGAAGAAATTGTGGCTAAATTTTGATTATAAACAACTGTAAAGATCTTCTTTCCTACACATTCACCATGGTCATGCACAATCTGAGGCCATGGTCCGCTTCCTCCTGCTCACAGTATTTTGATGCAATTCTTCAGATAAAGTTCAAAAAATTGTTGACACATGACTAAAGTCAATGCCACTGAATGTTTTCTCATGCCAAGAAACTGTTATCTGTAGCACGCCACAAGTGACGTCGGCCTTGGGTGAAGAAGTGCATTTTCAACATTCTTTTGCTGACTAATATCCCTGTCCTCCTAGGGATGTCATACCTAGCATTGCTGGTTTCCTGGAAGAAAATGATCCATCTTTTGCACCAGTGAATGCTCGCAGTGTGTGTCAGACCATGCAGGGCCTGTTAAGGTGATCTCTCGGTCAGTGAGATTAGTGTGTTTTGAATCGCACTTATCGTGAACCCATGTCGTCGACTGCCCAGGCCCTCCCGAGTTCTTTATATTGGTGTGGGAAGTGGGATAATTAGCTATACAAAGTAAATATTCCACTCTAAGTATTGTTTTTTTAAAAAAAGGTTTTTAAGTGGATGAATATTTCTCTAACGTTTTTTTTATGTATGTATGTGTGTGTATGTATCTCAACAAAATGATCCATGTACATAAGATGGATCATTTTGTTGATTTTAACATAAAAAGAAATGGTTGTACCATCAGTAGCTGTGGCATTGAATTTTTTCATGCATTATAACAACTGTTTTTGTATAGGGCTATAATGTTTCAGATATTTCGGTTGTCAATTCGAGAGGTATGTTCTCCGTTCTGCTCTGTGGTTGACCAGTAGTGATGAGAGTTGCGACATGGGTCAAAGGTACAGTTCAAATTGCGTGCGTGGCTAGAAAGCTCAATCTCTCTCGACTGGCATGACTTGCAGAAACTCTTCAACAGTATGTAAGCGGATTTTCCTCCTAAAGCGTCAGTTACACTTTGTGTACATGCAGGATTTCTCCAAAACAACGCACTTGCGGTGTTTTTCTGATGTAGTCTATCATTTTTAAATATAGAAGAGGAACTTTTGTAAGACACACGAGCCTCTGACTGTGTTTCAGAAAAAGTTGTATAGAATACCGTAAGCCATTATTTTGAAAATTGGACATTTATGATGAAAACGGTCATTTATAGAATTACATGAGATTATCTTCCCAAAATGAGACCTCGATCTCCTTGCCCAGATAAATGTAAGATTACTCACATGGAAATGTTGTTGCTGGTGCTATTTGTGATTTGGATTGTGGTATAAATCATACATTTATCTTTCGGTTAATGTACAACGTGCAGTATGCAAAAGTTGAAGAAAGTTGCCGTGGTGTTCTTGCAGAAAATGCAGATGGGGTTAAAGAAACAATCACATTTTGCAGAATGAGTTCAGTTATTTTTTACGTGTGATATGGAAACTTTTTGCGTTAGCCGGTGAAATGATCCCCCTCCTGTGATGAGTAAATATGCCAGCGCGACTTCCTGCTCTGACCCACTCTTCTCGTTTATCGCCCTTGTTCATACATTGCGCTTTGAGACATGCTTTAAATATTAACTGCCCGCTGTTAGTCATTGATTGCATCCCGAAGCCTGCGCACCACGAATTTACCACGCAGTTTAAACGCTGATTCTCTCTATGCATTAAAAAATCTCGTTTCCTGCCCCGTGTGCCTGCGATAAAGACCATTTTAATCATATGATATACTTTGGGGGTTATTTTTAAAGAGTCGCATTCACTCTTTTTTTTGTTCTTTCGAGTTTAAAACTTTAGGAAGTTGAAAGCCGTTGTGAAATTGGTGCTGTGCGTTGCGTAGGATGGCGGTAAATAAGCCCCGACCGGGATCTCAATGGCAGTTTTTTAATAAACCTTTTGGTGGTGGCGGACGCGGCTCTCCCCCCAACCCCCACCCCGGACGCCACGCCCCGGCTTCATGCCTCCTGGGGCTGCCTTGGATCGCGGCCGCCGAATCCCCCGCATCCGCCCGACCTGCGACTTGTGGGGCGGCTCGCCGAAGGCGAACCCGGCTGCCCGGATCCCGGTAATCCGCGCCGTCCGTGTCCGTATAGCGGATCTTGGTGCTTTTCCTAAGCGGGAGGAAGGGTGGCGTTTTGGGATGGGCGCGCCTCTTCCAGCTGCTGGGGATTAAGCGCACGTGAAAGGGGGCTGAGCGCCCCGCCTGGGGCGCCTGGGGCGCGGCGCGCCCCTCTGCCTGGCTGCGGACGCACACGGGCGCACCGAGATCCGGGGACCTATCCAAGTCCCCATCCAAGGTTTCACTTTTTCCTCCGCCGCTGTCGGTCTGTTTGCTACTTTGTATCGGCGCAGCGTTAAAAGTTATTACTGCGGTATTACTGCCCAGGTAGCTTGTAAACGGAGGGCAGGCGATGATATAAAATCTCTGCGGCGATCGAGCGGAATACGCGAACGTTTGCGGCCGGGGCAGATGGTGGTCGCCTGAAGATCGGGTCCGAGAAGATCCTTGGAAAATGCGTCGCCACCATTAGGAACAAAACGACTGAGAAATGCTACCAAGCATGACTGCTTGTGCAAATATTACCGTCGCGGCAGGACGATCTCGAAGTTTAAGATGATTTTCTGTATAGTGAAATGTCTCATTGTTTTACTTCTGCCTGAAGCCACTGAAGATTATAGTTAATAGAGCTGGTGCCAAACCTTTATTTGCCATTCTATATGGTTGGTTTTAAAAGTGGTATATATTTGTCACTATAAAAGGTGTAAACTTAAAAGCAAAAGTGAAATGGTATGTTCTTGTTGATATTTAAACTTGTTGTTTATATTTCATGCTTGTAACAAAAATCTCAAACTAACCATTTTCTTTTGCTTTTTAGGGAATAAGATTCCATCCTGTGAAGTCGCAAAAATGAAGTGAAAGTAATGTGAGAAGCACTCCGTGATACTGGCGTGGATTAAGCTTGCAGTGACCGAGGCTCCTTTTTGTTTAATCGAGAGAGACTGGCATGTCCAGGTGTTCAAACCAATGTCCTTGATACAAGATAAGCACTTCCTGGGCAGGACTGCGTGCATCGTATGCCAACCAAGACGCACCTGCTCCCCTGCGGTCTCTCAGTCCTCTCCGTGTTAAACCCACGGCTCGAGACTGCGATGAGCGGGCTGGATCAGTGGCCCGAGAAGGATGTGAGCAGATGGCTTAAGGATCAGGGCTTGGTGGAGTACTCCAACCTGAACATGAACGGATACCAGCTCCTGCGTCTTGAAAAGGGGGACTTCCTGAAACCACCTCTGTCGCTCGTCACCTCCGATGGTGGGCAGCAGCTCCTGGACATGATCGAGACGCTGAAGATCGAGCATCACATTGAGGCTCACAAGAACGGACACGCCAACGGGCACGCGGTGCTGGCGGGCGGCAAGGCCTGGGGGAACGGCACCAATGGCGTCCGCAAGGAGATCGTGCGGATCGCCATGCCGGAGCCCGAGAGGTCGCAGTACCCCGTGGAATGGGCCAAGACGGGCGTGGCCTTCTTATACGCGCTCTGCTGCTTCGTCTCCACCACGGTCATGATCTCGGTGGTCCATGAACGCGTACCTGCCAAGGAGAAGACCCCTCCGCTGCCAGACAAGTTTTTCGACCTGTTTAACAGGGTCGAGTGGGCTTTCTCCATCTGCGAGATCAATGGGATGGTGCTGGTTGGCTTGTGGCTCCTGCAGTGGCTGTTCCTCAAACACAAGTACGTACGTTGCTGTCAACGTCATGCAAATGAGGGTTGGGAGGCAGTTACTGGCCAGTGGTTGTCAGGAGCACGGCGGACCATTTGCCCCCCAAATAACCCCCTCACCTTTTCCCCTCTAGATCCATCGTTGGCCGGAGGTTCTTCTTCATTGTCGGCACTCTTTACCTATACAGGTGCATCACCATGTATATCACTACGTTACCTGTACCAGGAATGCACTTCAAATGTTCTCCTAAGGTATGGTGTCCTTATTTCTATTCTCAGTAGATCGCCATGGCTACCCTATTTCATGGTGCAGGTCGTTTAGCTAACGTTCAGCTAGAGGCCCGAGGTTACCTTTGGTGTTCAAGGTCAAGTCACATTTATAAAAATGTGCATTCTAATGGAGAAGGTAAAAAAGTAGCCAGCCAACCCGTGGCCAGGGGTTAGGTTGCCCATGCTGATATAATTGCATTTTTTCCCTTCAAATAGAACTCCCATATTTGTGTTAAGAAATGCTGTTAGTGGTCTTTCGAAGTGTACATTAATCCTTTCATTATGTATTTGTTCTGAGATGTTCTTGCTTACGTGGTTATTGTAGAACCAAAGTTTATTTTGTGTCTGGTAATATTTGTCCATGACTCCCTGCATTTAACAGTGTGCATTACCTTTTATGCAAGACATTTGACTTAAAATGTACTAATAGGGCCCTAAGATTTCCATCTGTCTTTGTGGCTTGGGACTGGTGGAGCCGTGTTTATTGCAATTTATGCTGGGAACATGAGTGTGCACTCAGTCTGTGTGTAATACTGTGACCTAAGCATTCAGCGTTCCCGTGATTTGCAGCCATCTGTCAGTTATATGACTTGTTTTTTTTTATTTATTTTTTCTTCTTTTTTGTGTTCCTGTGTATGGGCTAAACGGTAAGGGGCCGTCCCTCGTGAGGTTCACATTTTAGCTGTTATCTTGTTAGCACTACGCCTGATATGTTTTTTTTCTCAGTGGTCATGTTTTTCGTCCTTGTTCGGCGTTCAGACCTTACAAACTGTGGAACCTGAATGCTTACAGTTTTTTCCATTCGGTTTCTGCTTCAGAACATAAGACCGTTCTACTGAATCACTTTTCAGGAACGTGGGTGGAGTTAGTGTTCCTGTGTTTGCCAAGTATACCCGCTTTGCTTGAATGATTTTTTTCCCCTTGGGGAGGGATGGGTCGGGGTGGGGGGGGGGGTAATGGATTAGTGAAGAAA
>JAODKN010000042.1:9727006-9739032 GCA_026774425.1 Petrocephalus zakoni
GTGGACGTCCAGATCATCACCATTGGCTCCCTCGCCATCGTGGCCGTACCTGGAGAAATGACGTGAGCTTTGCCGAGACTGCAGACAGTGTCATGCTGTTGAATGGAGGTTTCAGTTCAGTTTTTATGGGTTTTCATGGACAGTCAGTCTTAAGTAGTGGGCAGAAATACATGTATGCGTACAGATACATACAAAAAAATAATATAAATGGTTTTTCACCATGTCATAAATAACTACATAGAACAAATTGAAGTTTCTTCGGATTGTCTAGCTAGATAAACAATCTTATTGTGACAAAAATAGATTTATGATGTTTCTAGGACAATGTCAGGAAGAAGGATCAGGGAGGCAGTCAAGCAGGTGAGGATTCTCCACATATTATTTATCAACTCCACCAGATCTCGGCATCTTAAGTTTGCTCTGAAAGGTAGAGAGAGACCCCTGCTTGGTCTCCTGCATCCATAAAGTAGAGCGATGTGCATCTGTCTAGGAACTGGAGAAGAGCCCCACTTTCACCAATGCAGAGGTTGTGATCGCCGGACTGTCGAACGTCTACACACACTACATCACCACCTACGAGGAATATCAGGTACGATCGCCGTAATGATCGCTCCATAAAACCGGCATGTGAAGGACGTTTTACAGCAAAGCGTGCATGTTGTTCACTCAGATATTGCCCATATCATGGTTGTTCCAAGATTAGAGGCAAACCACTTTACATTGTGCTTGTGGCAGGTCCAGCGATACGAGGGGGCGTCCACCATTTATGGCCCTCATACTCTTTCAGCCTATATTCAGAATTACAGAGGCCTGGCCAAGGCCATTGCTGAGGTAAGGCCTGGCAAGCGGCCCCAATGCCACACCCCCCAGCTCACTCTGTAGACCAATCAGTCTTCAGTGAGCTTACTGACATATGATTTACTGTACATGATTTAATTTCTTGCACCAAATTATATAATAACCAAAAAAAAAACAAAATTTCCAAAATTCACTCATTCATTTTCTTGTTTTTAAGATGAGACTGCCAATGACCTAAAGTCCAATTTCCTCATAATATGTTACAGTACTGAGAACTACAACTCAGTCAGTCCTCATGCAAGTCAATGGAGAACTTTAGTTCAACTGTCAAAACAGGTCCACAGAATTTTTCTTGAAGGCTTATGCAGTGAACTGATTGAGCTGTTAATTTGCTTTTTATTTGTAATATGTGAAACAATTACTCTTGTAAACCAATGAGCCAAAATATTATGAATACCCCCCATGCGAGGACAATAATGTTGACGGTCTCAATGGTGCGTATCAAGATCTGGGAAATATTACATGGTAAGCTAACATTCGGTACATGCTCATGTGCCCATTGCAGGTGCTATCGACATTGGACAGTGGGCAGGGGTCAGTATGGGCACTCTGACTGGCCTACAGATATGTAACCTCCACAGGACACAATGCGCTGTGTCGTGGCTCATTACTCCCTTGAATATCATCAAAATCTTCTGCCATCTCCTAGACCTTGAAATGCATTATTTATTAATGTATAGTCAACATTATTTTCTTAAGGTGTTTTGGCTCATTGGGGTATATCCTCTTCCTAAGAAATAAATTGTCTGCTATGTTTGTGTAAGTCGCATGTGTGCTTTAGGCACTGGTATTGGCATCCAGAGTTAGAGTGTGGACTTACCTTAGAAATGGTTGCTGTTTTTTGGCAGGGTAAGGTTAGTGAGCTGCCCGGGGGTCCCGAGCCCCCATTCTTTGCAGAAAACCAGCTCGTCTCCCTGTTACCTCTTGCCCCTGTGGACAAAACACCCCCCAACACCACCTTTGGGGATGTGTTGGAGCAGGTTCTGCAGAACTACAGACGGGTAAGTATACCCTAACAAAACATCTTGAGCCCACCTACCCAGTTTAACATATAATTGTATGTATTCCATGCCCCTTATAAATTCTGGGCCCCTTAAATCTGCCATGGTATCCATGTTCCTACTAGTTGTGATCCAGGGACGTAGCCTTATTCTTCTGATGTCCTTCTCAATGCATCTTTGGGTTGACCGTCTCTTGCGGGTCTCCCACCCCTCCAGGGGGAGGTTGCCTCTGTTACGTTTGTCAGCGGAAATCCCCGAAACTCGGGAGACATGGTGAGCCACCGCGGCTTTGGGCTTTTCGCCTTTTCACAATTCAATGGCTCCCCCGTACGTCCGGACAGGGGCTCCTCGACTCATCACATGGTGTCATTTCAGAGAGAGAAGACTTTCATCACCGTGGAGAAGTATGACAACAAAACACAGATGTGGGAAGTAGTCCATACAGATGCCTCATGGGAGACAAGGTACCCTAGAGATCTCCCGTCACAATTTTGTACATGTTTCCTGATTACCGTGCAAGAATAAGATAACAGCAATTCTATTCATATAATTTTCTCTTAACAAAGATATCCATTCCAGGGAATATGTTTATATAGCCTAATTCACCATGGTGAAATTTACTATCTTACATCTCTCTGTCCACCTATTATCTTCTCAGGTCCTTCTACAATAAAACTACTGCTGAGTCAAGTCCAGTCATTATGGTTTTGCAGTTAAAGCCTTAAGATGAAGTCTTGCATATATGGACTTACATATATCGCAATAAGCTAAAGATAAAAAGATGTCAGGGGAATGCAGGACATTCCCACCTTTGTCCAAAGGCATTGGCTAATGTTTATCAGTTAAAATCACGTTTTAGAAGCCTTCTGGCTCCTATTCTCCAGAGTCATAAAAGCCAGAGTGGAAATGAGGAAGTGGGATCACTTCTGAGGTTCAGTTGCGGTTTTGAGTTAGAGATTCATCTGCTTGTGGGCTGGGTGTGGGGGATTAATGGGCTGATGCCTCAGTGGTAATGGTCCGGTTATGAAGTCGTGCACCGAAATCCTCGCATAATGGGGCACTCTGCATTTGTAGGCAGGAAGCTGGACCACCTACCACTGGCAGTAATGAGGTCACCTGCCCTTGGATCGACTGGGTCAGGGTTGGCCTCCATGTTAACACGGTCGGTGGATTTGGTGGCGCCCTCTGCTTACAGTGTGCCCTCTCCATGCAGGTTTCACTGGGTGAAGGGTAAGAGTGCCTTAAGCAACGCCACCGTGGAATGGCACATCCCATCCGCCACCCTGCCTGGATCCTACCGAATCCGCCATTTCGGCCATTTTAAGAAGATACAAGCCCTGAAGCCGGTTTTTACTCCCTATGAGGGGACGTCAGATGTGTTCCAGGTCTCCTAGAAGAAGCTGTTTTGAAAGTACTCTTCACGCAAAAATCTGTACATTAGCTGTCCCTTTTCATCTTGTCATTCTGATTAAAAGCAATGGAATGTGAAATGTACCCCTCTCCACTTTGTTTTTGTTTAGTAGACACACTCGGTATGGCGATAAGAACAAACAGAACTTACACTACAGCTTAGGATATTCAGTGTTCCATACATCATCCAACCACCTAAGGAAGGGGCCAGCAATCCGGATCCTGGAGTGCCAATATCCGAGAGGTTTTCCATCCTACCGGGTTTCTGATAAAACACACCTGATCTCAGGCAGATAGGAACTCATTGGGTATCACTGGGTGACACCAAGCTTCTTATATAATATTTATATTATCCATCTATCCATCTGATACCGGGTCACAATGAGCCTGGAGCCCATCCAAGGGGAGAATATCAATCCATTACTGGGCAGTAGCTATTTTATTATATAATGTTCCTATTGTACATCCATCCATCTTTAAACTATTTACCTACAGCAAATGGTTTTTAGTCTTTGTTATTGTTGAAGAAAACCCTTCAGTATTTATTAATGCACTGCTATCTACTTTCTGTATTTATGACAAATGCCTCATTAAAATAAATTGAGAATAAACACACATATTTGCATAATAATACATTTATTGACTTTCCAGAGAGCAATTAACTGACATGTAGTAATTTCCCATGCAGAACCGTATAATTTGCAGCACAATGATGTCATTTCTCGTTAATCCAGTTTTGATCCATTCAATCTCTTCAATGGCTGTGAATTTCCTAATTTCTGAATAATGATTGAGTCATTGAGTTTCAAATATCCAAAACAACAGAACTCTATACAAATAGTGTTGTATTTCTGGTAAAAAAAAATAACTTCTAAGTGCTACACACACTTTAATACTGTCAGAAACACAGCTCAGGTATTTTATAGTTCAGTTTTACAGAGAGAAAAGGTGTCGTGCCTCTGTATTAATTTTGCGTTAAACTGTGCATGTTTAGGACTGGAACTCTGAGTACTCCTTTGCCAGACAACATGAGAGGTAATAAATATCACACTAGTCACACCAGGAGGTCTTTGTTTTTCTAAGAAATGATGGGTAAGCCCAGCTGCCCAATGACAGCTTGACGTTTTTCTGGCACTTCAAAGACCAGCCTTTCGACGCACAACGAAACTTCACAGCTTATTGCATGGTTCCTTATATCTCTGCACTGGGATACCAGTCAAAGGAAAACACAACGTTTCTGTGTGTCCACAAATACTGAGAAATAGCATAAGCACAGAAATAAATCTCATTGGTTGAGGTGATACATTCAGGTTCCGAGACCCACTATAACTTAACAGGTTACAAGGGAAAACCTGCTTCTTGGTTTCCTTCATTTAATCTATGCAAGCAATGCACACCCGTGTTAACAGAAACATACTTCTCGTATAATTGCTAATGTAGTTAAGACTATTGGTAATTCTCTAATTTAAGCAATTATTTAAATAGGGGTTCAAGGGGTTACTCTCTAGGGCAAGGGTAAAACAAGAAAGAAAATTTACAAAATGGAAAAAATAAACAGGTTAAGGGGTGTTTTTTTTTGTAAACATGTTTTGCAAGCAACCCCATTCCTGAGAGACATCAAAAACTGACGAGACTCTTCAGTAAGAGAGATTAAATGAATATTTCAGATGATTAGCTATCACTTAACAAAGAATATCAATAGTATAGTACTAAACAGCTCCTATGTTCTACTCTAAAAGTATCACAGATAAAATCAAGAATGCGCAGGGATATGAGAGAGTCTTCAGAAAACCCCATAACCATCCCCACGCGCACCTATGGCGAATGCCGGATAGCCTTCGTAAGTCGCATACGCGGTCAGATCCTGCCCAAGGGTGACGGCTTGTTTGAGCTGAGAGGCGGTCACTGATGCGGTGGTGCTAGCTATCGTGTAGCCTGCAGAGGAATACGGAGAGCATGCTGTAAAAATGGCCAAGCTGTTATGACAATGTGTGTCTTTATTAATGGAAACAACAAGGATAACAATAATAACAAATAATAAAAGTGAAAACAATTTCAAGGCCAAACAGTACCAGGCCATGAAGGATTACGTAATTATTTTTTAAGCTCAGTTAAACAAAATTATCGATGTATTTGTAGAACAAAATCATTACAATAATTCATTTAGTGCTTTCCCAGGAACAATTGTCTTAATGTTCACCACAGTAAGCATACTTTCTAGGCTTCCTTAAGTGTCTCTATATTATGAAGCGATGGCAAACCGAGAATCCAAAATTGATGTCATGGTGTGGTATTTTCAGCTGGAGTCACCCTAAACCTTTTGTGTATGGCCTCAAAAATGTTGGTCAGTTTCGGAAGAGCAGCTGCCACATCCTAGATTAACTATGCATGCTTAAGTAAGAGTCTTCTCAAATGAGCAAAGCTGGGAATTAAGCTCACCCATTTGCCTGGGGCGAGTAATTTAGACCAAGGGCCAGTACAAAAACCTGGCCAGTAAAAAAAGAAAAAAAAAAAGAAAAATTGCATGTCAGTCTGCATTTTAACTGAACTAGCCTAGCTGGCTAGTAGCTCAAGTTCCACCCCTGCAAATGAGACATCGAATAATTTGAGATTTTAATTTGGGGGAGAGTGGGGGAGTGGACAGTGTCCATGCGGATTCAGAGCTCCTACATGTGCAGGAGCACTGTGAAGGGGGGACGACTCCAGTGACAGAGGCCCTAAAAATTAGGAAGATTTTTGGACTGGTTTGGGTTGGAGGCCTAATACCACGAGCTTTCATGAGGCACTGTCCATGTGGTATCGAGTAGTAGGAGGATAAGACGGCCTTACGGACCTTCACGTACCTGGGAACGCGGCGGCGACCGCAGAGGCTTCCGCGCCCTCGGCCGACAGACCCAGGATCTGCAGAGTGTTCTCAGCAGCGTACACCTTGGCCTCGTCCACAGCCTCACACAGCTTGGCCGGCGTAAACGGATGGCTATGGGAAGAGAGAGGAGCGCATGCACGGGCAGTGTGAATGATGTGTTTAAAGCAAGCTTAGCTTACTGCTTCTAAAACGTGACCCCCCCCCCTCCTCCATACACACACACTTTATGACTTTATGAGTTATGTGTCATATCTGCTTGGAAAATAGACCTCATGTCCCACTGATCGCGCCTGGCAGACCTGAGCACGTTGCCTATAGTTACTTTCAGACTCTACATCACTCTGACTGGGCTGTCACAGCTTAAACTGTTCTGACAGGCATAAAAAATGACAGGCAAAGCTAATTTCTACTTCGAGTTCCTGCTTAGTGCAGGTGAAATGATGCTTTTGCGTGTTGGCTACTTGCTCGATGTTCAGTTGGGGGATGTGCGCATGATCACAGGAAAAGTGAACATTGTGACAACTGCACTGGCCCTGAACATTGTTCTTCCCCCTCCCCGATGCACCAATCATTTTCTGCATATTTATTGTTTAACTTCCAAGATTCGCAAGTCTTTTGTCTGGCACTATCTTCTCTCTGACTTCAGTTCTGCTGTCCTGTACGGCACTGTCATGCTTCTCAATAGACAACCCTGCAGTTTATTTAGAGCAGTGGGATCTTCTGGCACTATTGATATGTATTTCTGAGTACCGGGAGCATAGCTATGGAAGCTGACTCTATGCTCTGCGATAATTTTACCCAATGGTAGCATATACAGGGAGAACAAGACGGACCCAGCACAGAGCCCTGTGGTATACCACAATTACTATCATATATTTTTGATCCCCTAAGCTGATAAAGTACTGCCTTCCAATTAAATATGTCCTAAACCAATTTAAATCTGTCCCATATAAACCAATCTATTCCTTAAGGTGATATAAAAGAATATTATGATCAACTGTATCAAATTCAGTATTTACATGTAGGAGTACAAGAAAATACACATTATTCATATTCATAGTGATTCTTAGATTTTGTTGCCCCCCGGTCTCCTCTAACTGTAGCAAAAGAATTTCACTCTGTTTCTCAGAACACGAACACTTGCCAACAAAAAATTTTAATTTAACTTTAAATCTCATTCTGGTGCTGTAAGATGCAGAATTACTACAGGAGATGACATTGTATCAAACTCAGCAAGCTACACGCAAAAATCAGCAGAACCTAATTAGATTCTTAATCCACCCATAAATATCTTCCAGAACTGCTTATCACGTACAGGTTCAGGGTGGAACCTATTCCAGGAAACACACAGCACGAGGCAGGGGACTCCCAGGACATGTGCTTTCATCACACGCATGATCAGTCCGGGGCCTGCTGGAGACGGATCTTGTTTTTCATTATCATCTTGGCCACGTCACACATCGAAAAATGGCTCTAGCAGATAAACACCAGGCGTCCAATGGAAACAAAATCCGGCCTGAACACGGAGGAGGCCACTGCCAGGGGAGGCTTCCTGGCTGCCTCAAATTCCCACCTCCTACTCCTCACTGACAGAAATAATTCTTGGGCTTGAGAATTAATCCAGAATAAAGCCACACGTACATAAGGGTAAGTTCTGACTGCCTCCTATAATCGATTATAAAAACAAGTGCCATCTCAGTAGCTCCGGATAAGGGGATCCGCTCAACGGACCACAGCGTTACCTGAGAAATTCCACATTTGATGGACAGGGAAACAGAGCTTGTGACACAGAGCATCGGAACGTACATGCTGGGGTACTGTGTGGCCAGTGCTGGGATGGTGACCTTGTACAGGAACAGTTGCCTCTGGTCTGGCCCGATAGCCGAGTGAAGCTGGTAAACAGGTTGTCCCCAATTATTCTTTTGGCATATATCTTCCAGGATCTGCAAAAAGGTACGTTTAACATTGTGACACGCCTCTATGGATCTCATACGCGACATGCTAGTGAAGGCCATATAGTTTGCGAAGTTGTCCCAGGTATGTGTGTTTGGAGTGCAGTGTGGTTGCTTTTCCTGCCAGGGGTCCAGGCCCAAAACCACATCCAGGTTATTACCTGGGGCGCATGTTTGATGCCATGGGGCTTCAGGGTCACGGGGTTCATGGGGGTGAGCTCCATGCCAGGCAGGAGGTCATACAGCTTGTCATCGGGGCGTTTGTCCGCCTTTAGCGGGTAGGCGGCACAGCCACGACCCACCCCCGCATAGGCTAGGTATCCCCGTCCACCTAGACCCCGCACTCCAGCGGCCCCTACAGGTACATTCATGTAAATGTCTAGGAATGCAAGAAGGCAGTAAATCAAATCAAATCACCGGAAATCAAGGCTTCAATCACGTTTACATATTCCAGTCCTGCACAGTCCAGGCATTTCCAACTGGATATTACTGACCAATCAAGGGTAGCTTTGAGCCAGAGGATAGATCATTGCGATTGGTGTCTTCAAAGTGATGTCATGATTATGCTGATTTGTTTTCGTCCCAAATTGGATTTCCCACTTTGGTGTACTATGCAGGTGTGGAAGTCACCATAAAACACAAAGCACCCTAACCTTTACAAAACTATTCATATCGCTGTGTCTTTTTCAATCACATTAATAATAAAAAATGCATAACTGATTCAAGGCTGCATAAGATCTAATTGCTAACTGTGATTAAATCTCATTAAGTAGACACTCAGAGATGAACTGCTCTCATTGCTGAAAGACAATGTAAACATGCTATTTACATCAGTGCTAGCAGCCTCACATTCTAATCAGAGCAGCAAATTACATGTGGAGCACCTCATATATTTAAAAATAGCTTGAGGGCTGGGATGAAGGCTTATTATAGATGTCAGACACTCTGAAAGAAGTATTTTAATTCAGTGTGAACAGACGTGGTGGTGCCAGGTATCAAAATGTGTGCTATTAAGAGAAAAACGTGAAATATCATATAAAAGCTGCACTTATTTCAATCAGGCTTGGACATCTGAAGACATTTATGAGTCAGATACTTATACACATATAGGGTGTTCCATGAAGCAGAATTTCCCAGTTAAGTCGTGATCGTCCAATAAGAGTTTAGGTAAGGAGTTAACCCAGCGAACTGAGAAATTATACTTTGTGGAACACCCCCCCGGTTTGACCACAGGTTTGCTAAACATTGAATGAGTTTGTAATTAAATTCAGAGGGAGGAATGATCCAGTATGCAGGCGGCGAATCGTGATTAATTCGTCAGTGTGGGGACTGCGTAGTGTGTGGCGAGTAGCGCCACCTGCTGGTATGCCGTGTGACTAGCTGCCGGCGGGGTGGGGGACCAACCTCTGACGGAGGGGCCGCGCACCAGGCTCCGGCTGCCCATGTGGCCCTTGGCGCTTGGGAAGCGGAACTGGTTAGGAATAGCAGCGTACGCCGGGGGGGCGTAGAAGACGGGGGCCCCCAGGTAAGCAGCGGAGGGGTCATACACCTGCCCCAGCGTGTAGGAATACTCCCCTTGCAGCAGGGCGGCGCCGCGTCCGCCTGTCCCCCGGGTGTAACGCACATAGCTGTCCTTATCGACAGGCTTAGCCAAGGTCACCTCGATAGGGGAGCCGTCTAGCACCTTTAGGGAATGGCATCCAAATAAATACAATGAAGCTTTTACGTGTCTGATGTCAGACGAGGAAGATTTTCTTTACCACAGCCGTCACCGTAGCAGGCACTGCAATAATCTGACCATCCCTCTATGCTTCTGTTATGTTTCTGGTCTACAGCCGCTGTGTGGTATTTTATAACTAAAGGCACAATCATTAGATTTTACATATGTATATATGTACAGTATACATTTATATTTCATAGTCATTATATTTAACTTCATACTTATACCTAACAACACATTTATATAATTATTATCATTCTTAATGTCATATACTGTATGTATTCCTATTCCTGTGTATACATTTTTAATGTATATTTTTATATTTCTCTCTGCTATCTTTACTGGAAATATCAGGTCCAGTACCAATTCTAGTTATTTGCATTTTATCATACCTGATGCTCTATTCCATTCTATTCTATCCATTTACTTAGGGCTTTAGTATATAGTAGATTAATAGATTACCTTGGTGCAGGTATAACACCATGGTTAGTTAAGAACAGAATCACTGTTAAATACATGAAGTGTGATCCTGATTACCTTTCCATTCAAAGCATTCATGGCGTTTATTGCATCCTCCCTCTGGGTGAAATGGACAAAAGCATAGTCCCTAATTTTCTTCACTCGCTCCACCGCGCCTGCAAGCAAAGTGGTCTTTCATACCCTTGACATGTCAAGCAGAAAGGACAGCAATGCATTATGGGATTGGGGGGAAATGGACTTGCAATGAAAATGTCCTGCATTTGTCACTAAATACTCCATCCCCTGTTAATTCTAAATATCACTTTTTTTCTTTACCTCACCTATAGTTACTTACTTACTAGTTATAGGCAGTATAATTCAGAAAGGTTTACTTTAAATCTGATTTGCTTTTATGATAATCATAAGACTCAGACGAAACCTGATCATGTATAGACAAACAAGTTTAAAGCCTGCTGACCTGGCTTAATGCTGTTAAACTCTTTCTCAATGGTTTCCTCTGTGGTGGCCAACATCAGGTTCCTCACATAGAGAATCTTCACTGTGGCCATGGTGTCCTCATCTACCTCCACTTCCGGCTCCGCCCAGTCCACCGCGATAGTGTGTCCCCACAGCTGGATCCGCCCTGCATCATGGAGCAAGTCACTGGGCAGTCTGAATGGAAAGCTGCGATTCAGCCTAGCAGACATGCAGTAATGAATCATGTCCGCCTCAAGGCAGGGCTCCTCTCACGGTTCATCTAAGGACAATACATGAGATCTTCAGCTAGATCAGCAGAGTCTTTTAAGAAAGCTGCTGCTTTAAGAATATCTGAGCTAAATCTAAAGTTTTATCCAGGCTTATGCAAGTTGAACAGATGACAACATCTCTGAGACATGATATGTCCTGCGAGTGCTGGCATGGACTGCGGAACGCCTATAAATAGGGGTAGGCACTGGGGTGGCGTGGCCAGAAAGTCAGTTTGCTTCTGAAAAACTCAGATATCACCAGAGACGGGTAATTCAGGCCCAGAGAGTAAAAGTCCAGACCAAGGTTTTGTTTCAACCAACCTGCTGAGTAGTCTGTGACTCTTTATACTCAACTGGTTGGTTGAAACAAAACCTTGGTCTGGACTTCTACTCACTGGACCCGAATTACCCGCCTTTTGCAGTAAATTATTTGTAGGTATTTTTTAGTGATTGTTCATCACTGCATTTTTCATGTTGCTGCAAAAGGGTGCCCGCTCCCCCCCCACCCGATATCATGGGCTCCCCCCCATCCGCGGGCATCACCTGGCAACAGCTTGCGCCTCGCCATGGCCGCCGCCCGGTGACTCTCGTACTCCACAAAAGCGAAGCCCCTGTTCTTGGACTTGTCCGCAGCACTGGGGTACACGATGACGTCCACCACGCCGTCCGTCACTTTCCGCATCTCTGCCAGGATCTCTTCCCTCCTTTTGGTTTTCGGGATGCCCCCGACAAAGAGGCGGCAGTTATCCACGCTGGCACAGACGCCGAGGAGCCTTCCATTCCTGTAGAGCACCACAGAAAGCTCTGTGGAGTCATGATACTATATCCATACCTCTTGCCATCCATTCATTAATCCATCCATTCATCCATCCCTCCCTCCATCCATTAATGCATTTATTCATTAATCCATCATCCACCTCTTCATCCATTCATTATCCATCCATTCATTATCCATCCATCCATCATCCAGCCATCCATTAATCCAGGGGTGGATAATGTTATCCGCAAAAGGCC
>JAODKN010000042.1:9758855-9772847 GCA_026774425.1 Petrocephalus zakoni
CCCCCCGCCCCCCCCCCCCCCCCCCCCCCGCCCCCCCCGCCCGCCGCCCCCCGGGCCCCGCCCCCGACAGTGTGTTGGGTCCTCCTGTTTTTTCTATCAAAAAAACTCATAATCAGCAGGCTCCTTCAAGCACACTTCAGCATAGAAAGTGCATGATCTTGATCAGGGCAGATAAAAGCAATATCCCATCCTATTGAACAAAACAGAGGCCCAGTGAGGGTTCAGGCCTCAGATTAGCATCCTGTCTCAGGTCCCCACATTCACTTTGATCTGGATTGCTGCTGACATCTTCCGAACTCTCCACCATATTGACACCATCTCACCAGACCTCCTTTAGCTAAGCTGAGCTGAATGTCTGAAAAGGAAAAAAAATAATTGCACTTTATGAAAGTATTCTTAAGCTCAGTTGTCATTGGTTGTTGGATATAATCATCTGTATTAAATTGTTGTTTGCTGGTTGTCAGATATGTCATTTTTTCTGATTACGTTCATTGTTATATTTTTCCGTAAACGTTGATGGACTATCATTAAATTATGTGGTTTAACGCAGTATAGTCACATATTATAGACCACGAGAGGGCGCTTATGATCTTCCATTTTTTCTCTCTTGACGTCCTTATTCGTTTACACCAAGAAGTGGTTGATCCAACAGGCAATTATTCCTTTAGGTAAATATAACAGCGACATATATTTAGGGAAAATATTCATGCAGCTAATTTTCGTACGTTCTATTCATGCTTTTCTCCTAGATGAAGTAAAGATGAAAGGGCGGGGTAAATATTGAATGAATGAATGAATGTTGAATACATTTTCTATCTTTTAATGGAGGTTGTAAATACCTTTTGGTGATCCATTTTTTCCTATAAGAAATTCAAATTATTCACGATTCTTCATGTGATAGATCAAAGCTGATATTATATATATATATACACACAAAATTATATTATATATATATGTATACATATATATAAACTTTGCATTAGACGACTATAATATCAGAAAAAAGTTTGTGCCTTTGCTTGTCACTGTGGCTGTACCCACAAGTGTCTGCCAATTGGACCCTTAGCTGTAGGTACGCAGGTATGTAGGAACATGTCTGTACCATTAGGGGTACATTAGTGTTGTTTGTACATTGGGGATGTTCCTCACAGACCATCTCTGTCCTTGAAAGGTACATTTACTGACATCTACGGTACATTTTGCAGACCATTGAGGGTACAGCCCAGTGACAAGCAAAGGTACAAATCGGTACCATTTTTCCGAGAGTGTATAATGATTCTAATGTTGCTGAACAGAGTTTGTTTTGTCGTGTGCATGGTTTATTTCAGGTAATGATATTCAAAGATAATGATGACAAAGTCAACTTGGTTGTTTCAGAGATGCGATCAATGGACGTTCACGTTCAGTGGAAGTGGTAGGGTCCGATTTCCAGATGTTTCCAAGAACTGGGACCAGATCAATGAGAGGCTTTGGGATGTGTTTGAGCTTGCACAGGTCCTAAAGCACCACTGCATCACCATGAAGCTGAGCAAAGAGGGAACATACATACCAAGAGAACGGACAGAACTGCAGTATTCTGCAGCAAAACTGAGGGCACGGCATTTTGCAGAGAGTTTCTATGCAGGAAGAGATGCAGATCTGAATTGTTGGTCTGCTGACCATGAAACGATCTCAAGAGCCTTGCATAAGAGCAGCGTGAAACCAGAAATAGTGTGTGGAAAACCTATAGGATTAGGTACACGAAACAATATCTCGGTAATTACTCAACCCAGTGGCTGGAATGTTAGTAGAACACCAGTCCGATCCCTTCGTAGGTGACCTGGACCCAGCTGACTGTGGGGCCTCACTTTTCAGCTTGCACAATGTTGCACAATATAAAGTGTCTTGTGGATCTAGAAGACTGGCCAGAAGGATAAATGACGCAGCTGCCAAACGGGGGATTTGTGACATAGCTGTGTTAGGTATGGATGGATGCTGGATGGAGGGCTTGTCGGGCTTAAGCTGAAGACAGAGGTACGAGTAAAATGCTGAGCGAGACGGGGAAATGGCGTGACGGAGAACATTAAGATGTAAGCCTACAATCAATGTAAGAGAAGATGGACGGCTGCAGGCATCGTGCCCATGTATGTCAGGGGTGGGGGGCAGGGGGGTCGATTCGAATCCCAAGGCCAGCATTGGACCAGGGAGCGGGGATCTCAAACCCAGAATCACCCCAGGGGCACCAGATTAATGGCAGATCATGTGCTCTGATCCTCGAGTTTCATTCTTACCCCCATTTGTGTGTCTTAGAGCAGTGTATCTCAAACCAGTCCTTGGGAACCTTCAGACGGCCCGTGTTTTTGTTCTCCCCTATTATATATAGTACATAAAAGTTATTTGAAATGGCAGTACATCAAGAAGGCAGTAGAGCTAAGGATTCAAAGTCTGAAGATTTCTGTAGGGTTCAGAAAATGTTTCATGCAGATTATCCCAAGGGCTAACAAGTTGGATGTGTGGGTATAACTTCTGTGTAACCATGACAACCCTGCTTGAACAGTAAACTCTGAAAGCAATAGCTATTCTATATTTTAATGAAAACCTTTACCTTTACAACATGGCACTTCGTGGGAGCAAACCTTGGCTGCTCTATCAGTGTTTGTGTGGATGCTTCTAACCATGCACTTGCCATATCTATGTGCTGTGAGTTATCAGTCTGTATAAATGAAAAATGTAAATTCAGCCCAAATGTTCAGGACACCAGCCAAGCCATTTATTAGGAATTGTTGTTTAATGGGATGGAAAAGGTGAGAAAGGCAAACGTGCAGGTTTGCTGGCAACACTACGTAATCCACTTCGTGCTCTCTGTACGTCGTTCTGACAGTCCTGTAGATCGATATGTTACTCGCATCGCCTCCCTTGACCAGTCAACATCCAATTACGCAAAAAAACATACAACTAAATTGTCCAGTATTTTTAAGGTTGTAAATACACGTTTCCATATATATTCCATAATATATTTATATTATGGATTACATTCGATCAGATTCCATCCACAGTTCTTTGTTTGTTTATTCGGAAAGTTCGCTGAATTCAAGCAGTTCCCCCCAATTCACACGTTAAACAGAACTGACAATACTGAGAACAACTGATGAAACCCTTGTGTCATTTCAGATTCTAATCCAACATTTCTTTACTTCAGGTAACACGTAGCTTGGAAAGCCACGCAGCTTGCCTAAAACACCAGGTATAACTATCCACCAAACTCACGCAACGGTTATATTCGGCTGTTAGTTGCCCACGTAACATAAGAATAATCATAAACGAAAGGAACTGATTATAAATTAAAACAAAAAAAAACTCGAGAAATTTCAATCCACTTGTTGATGAGTGTTTGGCACACAGCTGGCATCGCGCTTATTCCAAAGCAAAAATAGATAAACGAAAACAGAAAAATCTAGACATTCTGAGAATTGCAGACAGCTTTTCTTTGAAAATAATGAAGGCGGTGGGTCCCCTGGAGCTGGAGCGGCTCGGCTCTGCGCCCCCTTTCTCATTACGGTGCGCCTAATGCCTTATTGGTTGACCATAATAGCGGCGAGCGCCTCGGACTTCTTACTATCCTGCCCAATGCAACGTGCTTCGGCATTTTTCCGGCGCCTCTCAGACACTCAGATCGCGGACTTCTGGGCGACACTTATCCGTCTGCGAAACTTCAGCCGATCTGGCACTTCGGTGCCTGACATGCCCACCTATGGCGCCCGCCCCCTTTTTAACCTAGGATCCGCTTTTTAAACTAATGCACTAGCCACCGATCATTCTTAAATGACGCTAACGCGCAAAGTTAACCGTGCCGATTTACCGTGGAACGTAATATAAACCGACAGTGTTCAGTCCCTTCCGTTTGGGGGGTGCGGGCAAGGAAAGGAAGACTACCCTGGATACTTGGGAAACTTTGTAGCGCCAGTGAAGTCCTGTCCTTGGAGAAGCATGGGCACGTTGCGCGATCTCCAGTACGCGTTGCAGGAGAAGATCGAGGAACTGAGGCAGCGAGACGCCCTCATAGACGAACTGGAGCTGGAGCTGGATCAAAAGGACGAGCTGATCCAGAAGCTGCAGAATGAGCTGGATAAATATCGTTCCGTGATCAGACCGGCAACCCAACAGGTCCACAAGCAGAGCGTCCTCCAGGAACAGCAGAGGACCAAGAGGCAGGCTATTTCAGCCGAGCCCACCGCCTTTGACATACAGGATCTCAGCCACGTTACTCTCCCATTCTACCCAAAGAGCTCACAGTAGGTTTTGCGATTCATTTTAAAGTCGTTATGTGTTGCGATCGTCCCCATTTTCAGTTTAATTAAAATCGTATTCCAGTGAATATGCATACGTGCATGAATGCATCACCAGTGACTCTTCCTTAACTTATATTATGTTTCAGACCCTCATTTGTAATGCCACATAGTTCTCATGTGTGATTACCTACAATCTGGCTTAATTCATGCCTTAGTTATTCATATACATATGGTATAAAACGACATACACAATCCTTTCACCAAGAAAAAAATCCTCTGAAAAGTTATCAGAGTTAAATATAGTTGCATCATTCTCAGTTAATGAGACCATCAAGGATTTGATTTCAAATATAATTACATACAAAACAACTCGCGGCGTTTTAAAATTATTTGTTTCGTGCTGGTTGTATTACCTGCATCCGACATTGTCTTTTTAATGCTACATAATGATATCACTAGTGGCATTTTATAATATCCTAAAATATTAAAAATGAGGGGTTGGGGGAGGGGGACAGGGTGTAAGTAGGTATTGTTAGGAAATGACCGGATAATTTCAGTGTCAGTATGCAAGGCTCCATGTGACAGAATGATCTGTTATAAATCCGTTTAAACAACTGTGCATGCATATTAATATTGTGACAATGTGACTCATGTATTCCTCTCACCGGACTGAATGTGTCTCCACCGCGTCGGCACTCCAGCCTCAGAGCAGTTATATGCCACGGTAATTGTTCTTTTCTGGATCGGTGGGGAGGAGGAGGAGGAGGTGAAGGCTGGAGATAGGTGTGCCACTTGTTGCTTTGGCTTTGACGCCGTCTGCTGAGATCATGGTGCCTTGTGTGCGGGGGAGGGCGGTATAGGGGGCCACTATTCATTCACCATTAATCACGTGTGTAAAGCAGCCGATTTACGCATTTATGTGCCATTTTTATTTGACTTCCTGAAACCGAAGGGGGGGGGGGCAGGTTAATTGGGGTTCCACCTCCCCAATAATGATAAGCAAATGTTTGGAGTGTGTTATAGGAGGCGGATAGTAGCCTGGCAAAGGCAGGGCGTTCGTTATGCGTGCTGGCTGTGCCTGACATTTGACTTATCACCGTTTCTTTCTTTCATTTCATTCTACCTCCCCGGATGGCGATTAACGTCCAGAAAACATTTACATAATCTAAATATAAACGCAGTGTAAGCACGGCAGAAAATGGAGCCCAACGAGCACAGATAAGGGTATTTTTTGACGGTAGCTGGTATATAAAGCTTAGACAACCGTGTTGGGGATTGAAAGTAAGTATATGTGTCATGTTATTTAGAGCAGAAGAGCAAGGCGTCGTCCTTCCACCAGATAGTTTGCGGATTTCTGTTTGTGCTGTTGTTCGAAACACCCGCCTTTTCACTTCTGTCTGGCAGCCCCAGTGCATCCTTGATTTCTTTCAAGGGTGACATCCGTAGTAAAATGTCAAGGGGGGCTATTCACTGTCTGTGCCTAGCAAAGTCTTTCACATCATCCGATTTAATGCAGTTGCCTTGGGTTTCAAAGTTTATTCTCGTTATTGTATTATCACAATGGTTTATGCATTCATATCTTTATCTGTCTGCTGTCTTCCTTTGACGTAATTAATGGTCAGTGTACAGGGGTGACAGGATAGTGAACACAGTGAGCAAAGATGCACGCTGCACAGAAAACGCTCAGCACAGAGTGTTATGATCTTCCAAACCCACGTTTCTCATGCAGGAGCCTTCAAACGGGCCCCTCTGGAATTCATTAGCTTCAGGGGGTGAAAAGTTAAACAGTTGGCTCCTCGTAGGCACTTGTTATGACCAAATTCGCTTGGGGCGTATTGTTTTGTAAGAATCTAAATAATTCCCGCTCCAGTGGGACAGTTTGCCTTTTTCTGCCCATATACAGCTGAGAGTGTTTGCCTTCAGAACTTGTTTACCCCTGTAGCCCTCCTCGCGAAGCTGGCAAATGGTCGGACAGATTTCTGTTCACATTTCTATGCGTTTCACGTCGGGCTGGGGGGCACAGTTCCAAGCTTTTGGCTGGGCACCTTTTTCCCTTTCTCTAAAAGTCATCCACAGGGCTTTTAAGTGTGGACCCAGTCAGGCAGTTTGCTAGAAGATTCCGGAATGTCTCCCTGTGAATTGCTCACTTAATACTTCGGAGTATTTAAGAAGGAAGGACAGCTTCACCGGGCTTCATCTCCTTTTATTGCCGGCTATTTACTGTCATCTCACAGATACCTGCCCCGGTGACACGCTGATGACACAGGGCTTAGATTGCTTATTGTCCCAGAGGGCACAGCTTAAGGGATCGATGATCGCAGTGCTATTGGCTGTTTGATCACGTCGCTGTGGAACATGTCCATTGGGTCCCTTCTTAAAGGGGCATATTTTGTCCATTTAAGGGAATATGCCTGTGTTTATATCTGAGGCCTGACAGGCAAAGATTTTCTTTTATAAAGGGATGGGGGGGGGGGTTAGGGAGAGAAACTGTAAAAAGCAAAGCTTTTATGAGGCTTGGAGGTGATGTCTGCTGGCAAGCCAAATGTTTTACCATAAACACAAGTGGAGCTGGCCCCCTCTGTGGTCAGAAGCCGTTTTGCCATGTCCCAGTGAATGTGTCTCCCTCATCTGGGCAGGCAGCATGGTCATTCCTCAGAAATGCCTTCCAGACTGTTTCAGCAAGTAAAACGGCGGTCGTATGTTTCAGTACGCTCTGATCGCAGGTCCAAATTTGCCTCTTTTGTTGGCTCCCTTCAGTCGGCAAAGACCACCAATGATTCGTCATATATAATTTAAAAAATGGGTCCAGTGGCCTGAATATGTTTTCCGGAATGTCCTTCTTTGCTCTTTCAAGTGGCAATAGTTTTAATCAATGTCTCACAAACTCTATTGATTGGTAGGCTGTACTCTGTTGTAACCTTTCCGTGATTGGATGACCTGTTGGGTACACAGGCTTCATTGTGGGCTGTAAGAGGATGGTGCCTGTTTCACTTGCTACCAGATTGCCCTTGTTACCATGGTGATGTAAACATAATTCCTGAGGCACACAGGAATGCAGTTATTCGGCCTAGTGTCCCCTGGTGATATATATCTATTTTTTTTTCGCTGTTGTACGTGATGAATGTCAATGCAGTTATTAATAACATTCAGCAATTGATAAAACATCTTTAGCTGGAGAAGAACATTTTATCGATTGGCATTTTCCTCTGTAGATCTCTCTGCAGGGGCATGTGGTAATTTTGGAGACAATAATAGTATTATATTCCGTAAAAGTCACATTAAGCTTGGAAATTAATCTTTTGCGACGTTGATAAGGGAATTCCTTCTTTGTTGTGCTGAATGCATTTGCATTGCGTTTGGATCTATCTGTCTATCTGTCTGTTTCAGCTGAGAATCATGAGAATGTTGCTTCATGTTAGCTGCGGTATGAGGATTTTAAAAAGGAATTTGTCTTTAGGGACCGTATATACATGGGGAGTGTTGAAACGTGTCATAATGGTGATTGTTTCTTGGTTGTGATTTGAATTAGATCTAAGACTACAATGATCTGAGAACTACTGTTCTGTAAGTGAATGGACACAAATGGTAGAAATAGTAAGCATTTTCTCTGAGGGTTATTCTGCCTATATGATGAGCTGCATTTAAGTTTGTGCCCGCAGTTCAGATGTTGAGGTGACCTCCAAGCAAGTTTTTTTTAAGCCCTTGCATAACAATGCAGTGGGAAAATGGGACAAAAAACTTGATTAAATATGTCAGCATAGCTGTTCTGGTCTAGAGATGAACTGTGCCCCCATTCCGCGCCCCTCCCCCGTTTCACTGACAGTCATTCTGAGTGGAATATCCCACTTAAGACCCAGATGTAGAATGGGACTCTTTCTCTCTCTCTCTCTCTCTCGCTCTCTCTCTCGCTCTCTCTTAGTCCAAGCTACTTGTCTTTACTCCTTGTAGTAGAATATATATAAAACTTTGCTTTAATACTGAGGGATATTCTGTAGATCCCTGTAGTCTTTCTCGAAAAACTCAGTTTCCACTGAAGACGAGGGTCTATCCAAAGAACATCTATCTGTCTCTCTATCTGTCTACACTATATTGCCAAAAGTATTGGGACACCCCCCCAAATCATTGAATTCAGGTGTTTTAATCACTACCATGGCCACAGGTGTATAAAATCAAGCACTTAGGCATGCAGACTGCTTCTACAAACATTTGTGAAAGAATGGGATGCTCTCAGGAAGCCTTACATCACCAAGTGCAATGCAAAGCCTTGGATGCAGTGGTGTAAAGCTCACCGCCACTGGACTCTAGAGCAGTGGGGACGTGCCCTCTGGAGTGATGAATCGCGCTTCTCTGTCTGGCAATCCGATGGATGAGTCTCAGTTTGGCGGTTGCCAGGAGAATGGTACTTGCCTGACTGCATCGTGCCAAGTATAAAGTCTGGTAGAGGGGGGATTATGGTGTGGGGGTGTTTTTCAGGGGTTGGGCTTGGCCCCTTAGTTCCAGTGAAAGGAACTCTTAAAGCATTTGAAGCCATTTTGAACAATTTCATGCTCCCAACTTTGTGGGAACAGTGTGGGGATGGCCCCTTCCTGTTCCAACATGACTGCGCACCAGTGCACAAAGCAAGGTCTCTAAAGACATGGATGAGCGAGTTTGATGTGGAGGAACTTGACTGGCCTGCACCAGGCACTGACTTTAAAACCTTTGGGATGAATTAGGCCTTCTTGACCAACATCAGTTCCGGACCTCACAAATGCTCTCCTGGGAGAATGGCCAAAAAAATCCCATAAACACACTCCTAAACCTTCAGGCTGTTATAGCTACACATTAAAGCCTATGTATTAAGAATGGGACGTCATTAAAGTTCATGTGTGTTAAGGCTGTGCAAGTAATAAAAATTTTATTTCAATTTCGGCTCCAAACGATCAAAAAAACAATGTAATCGACAAAAACGATTATTGTTAAAATAATTTTGCCACATTCCTCTCTGCAAGAATACGCTTATTTTGTGTTGCGTTCCGAAACACACACGCACAAGCACTTCTGCCTCTTACGAGGGCTAAACTCACATGTGTATTCAGGTGGTGGTGTTTTTAAAAAGTCAGCACGAGTAAAGATGGCAGAAGAAGGAGAGGGGCAGCAGCAGCACCGTTTAGTCAGCAAGAAAAGTAAGTTCACTAGTGCGGGAACACTTTGGATTTGAAGACACGGATGTGGATCAAGAACGTTATGTGCAAGCTTTGCTACTCTGTGGTGTCTGCGCCATTCAGCAACATGGCGAATCTCTTTAACCACCTAAAATTCAAACACCGAGTGATTTACAACCAACTAACACACAAACAGAAAAGGCAAAGTAGCGAACCCTGCATCGACGTCCTTCGCAACGCAGTTGTCAATAAAAGACGCACTCTATAATGCAGCCTATGTATTTTTTAACTTTTTTTTTGTATTGTATTTATATATTTTGTATTTTATTTTTAATTTAGCATTTTATTTGTCTTCAGGAGATTGTGGAACTGCACTAAATTGTTGATTTTATGAAAATTTCACATTTGCCATTCTTTATGTGGAATAAATGCAATGTGATTCCAGAGTCGATGTGCGATATGAGTAATTGTGTTAAATAGTCGTGATTTCATATTTTCCGTAACCGAGCAGCCCTGGTATGCGTGCAAAGGCAGGCATCACAATACTTTTGGCACTATTGTCTGTCTGTCTGTCTCTCTATTCATTGGTCCGTCCGTCGCCTGTAGCCCCTCGGCCTATGTGAGCGGCGGGTGACTCAGCAAACTTCATCTCTGTGCCTTAGATCGATAACTTGTCGGTTCAGGCCCCGATCTCGGCAGAATACTCACGTGTCCATGTGCCCTTGAGCAGGGCCCTTAACCTCCCACCCCCAGGAGTGCCACATGTTGGCTGACCCTGTTCTGTGACCCCCCCCCCAGGCGATGGCAAGTACAATGGGGAAGGCAAAGGGAAGAAATCCTATGTACTTGTGCAGCTTGCAAATAAATGGATTGCTGTTGTTGTTGTTATTAATATACAAGGTCCCAAGAAAATAATTACACATGGAAAAAGTCTTCTAGAAAGTGGCTTGCAGAATAATAATTTCATTGCTTGACTGTTTGCCAAATAAAATATAGCCTACAACATTCCAAAAATCATCGCCTGTATCAATCATCTCTCACTTCTCCCCAAAAGCCACATGGCCACAGAATCATGCATAGTTCTCTGCAAATGTTCAAATTAAGCATAGAGCTGCATTAGCTGCCAGAGAAATTACTGTGTTCGTGCTAAAATGTACACACTATCAATTATGATGTGTTTATCTTAGGGATAAAGTCAACTGCTTGCTGAGAAAATCATGCCATCTATAATCATGTATCTATAGCTTACATGTGATAACTTTGGCTGTCTCCATGGTAACTGTCCCAAAATGATTTGTGATTTATGCGCATCTGCTGCCGGATGTCGCGTGAAGAAAAACAAATTTTTTTGGTTGTCTCTGGAAAGGTTCTTTATGTTCATGTTTTTTTTGTTCTGTTAAGATTTTTGGACAATATCTAGCACATATTGCATAGAAAACAAACAAATTCACTTTTGATTGCTGCGGAGAAACAATGTTTGGTAGATGGTTTTAGGTGTTGTTGTTTCTTTTTGCTTGCTGACTGTATAATATATAAAAATTTAAATGATTTTAGAATCAGATAAATTTGAGTGTCTCCCACCTCCCAGCTGTGACTGTTCATGTTTTTTTTCTTTGTAAGTGTGTTAGTTCTCCCTGGGCTTTTAATTTAATTTAATTTTTATTTATATTTAATTCGATCCAGCCTCCAGCAATGTGTCACGTGTTTCAAGAGGCATTGGTATGGTGCTCACACACCAGCGGTAACAAGATAAACTTGGACTGAATAGCGACACGAGCACATTAAGAATGGATGGGCGGTGCATGGCCGGGGGGCCGGGGGGCCGGGGGACACCCCCCGTGCCTTGCTTGCGTCCGAGACATTGGGGGCTGCCACTTGTCCTCGTTTACTTGTGTGGATCCTGCTGTGAGACTAGCCAGAGCTGAGGGACGCGTCAGGAGATGTACTGCAGGACCTGCTAATACACTTTTTTTGGTCAATTGGTCTCTTCCTAAAGTAATCTGTCATGAAAAATATAAACTAGGTCAGCTTTAAAAAAGAAATAAAATTGAAAGGCTTCAGTCTCACCAAATTTAGTGTCCAACTAGTCATATTTGGACTAGATATAGAAGAACAAATGAAGAATAATGAATATAATATAATATAATTAATGTGTGTATGTATATGTATGAGAGGTATAAATTTCATGTCCAAAAAGTAACAATTCAGACCAATATTTTGTTTCAACCAGCCAGTTAAGTATAAAGAGTGACAGTCTCAGAGTACCCACCTGGTGGGTTGAAACAAAATCATGGTCAGGATTTTTACTTTCTGGACCTGATATTGACACCTCTTATACATTCATATATTCTTACATTCGTGTATATATATATATCTCAGAGGTGTAAATATAAAAATATTTATATATCTATACAGGTCTGGAAAAAATTCAGTGACCACAGGAAAATTTTCAGTTCCGCTCATTTCTCAGTTTATGGGTATGCTCCTGTGTAAGATGCACATAATTTATTCTTTTGGCAAACTCCAGCCTGGCCTTTCCCTGCTTCTCAGTGATAAAGGGCTCCTTCCTTACTTTATGGGACTTTAGTCCTGCTTGTAGGAGCCTGATACGAACTGTCCTAGCCGTGCACTTCACACCACTTTTAAAGGTCACTTCAGGTCATCCTCCGATTCATGAGGCACTGCTGGACAAGGTGACGCTCATCTCTGGCATTAGACAGTCGCTTCTGCCCTCTGCCTGGCTGGTTTCTAGTCGTTCCCAGTCTCTTCCCAGATCTTTATGTTAGCAGAACCAGGGTTAAACCAGGATTTATAAATGCAGATTTTTTAAAAACATAGAGTTTTTCCAGAGCTGTCTCTCCATGGTATGTTCTCAACATTATTGTATGAAATATAAATTTTATAATTAAAAATGCTACCACCCATTATTTAAAACACTTGTTCTCTTTACTATTTCATAATGCTAAAAAAAGCCAGTGAAGTATTGGATGCTTCCTTCTGCTGGCTGGGTCTTTCCTGGATCGTTTCAGGCTATGAGTCTTTGCTGACGGCTGACATAGCAGGAACTCTCCGGAAGTATTTCTGGCACTCTTCACCATGTTTAACCTCCGTGTCAGTTGCTGGCCTCAGCAATAGTCTCCGACGTACTTGGAGACAAACACACCAAAAAGTATTTTGTTGCAAATTAGAAATACTTTCTCATCAAATGTAACAAAATTAAGTACAAAATTCCAGTGTGAGAAAATGTTTTTAATTAAAATACAAGTAATTTGTAATCTGAAAATACAAAAGGACATGTAAAATAGTATGTGTAATCTACTAACGCAGCCAAAGAAGCCTTATATGACAAACCACAAGAGACTACTGCCTGAACATGCCTGTTGAAATGAACTAGAATGCCACCTGCAGATTACGGAGTTAATTCACTGGATCTAGAGCACAGCACTGCCATTTGCTAATTGCTCTATTTTTTTGTCCTATAATGACTGAATAAATGAATATTGCATTTATATACTGCTTTTCAAGACACCTGAAGCACTTTACAGAACCAGTGGGGAATCACTCCAGTCACCACCACGGTGTAGATGGCAGCCGTTCTGTGCCAGTACGCTCACCACACAGCTAAGGTGGTGACGGGGCAGGAGAGAATTTACCAGTTAGATTAGGAGGCCAGATTTGATAGGGCCACAGAGGGCCGTTTTAGCCAGGATGTCAGGGTACCACTCGTACTCCCTCGAAAGATACCCAAGGATCTTTTATGACCTCAGAGAGTCAGGACCTCAGGTTTATGTTTCATCCGAAGGACGGCGCCATCTTTACGGCACAGTGTCCCCATCACTGCACTGGAGCGCTGGGATCCACACTGACCACAGGATGTGTTAGCCATAATGACATTCAGTAAGTAATATCTGATAGTATATCCTATTACAAAAGCAATTTGTACAAACCAATAAAACATCTTCTTTCCTTGGATTACTGATCATGGTGAAGCAAAGTTCTCAACGAGCAAGCTGGGCCCAATAGGATGTGTCATGTGATTTATTTGCATCTAGCCAAAGACTCTGATAGGCTATATTTAAAAGTCTGTAAGCCTGGTGAAGAACATCCTTAAAATGACAGGAAAATAAATTAATAAAGTGATACTTTATTAAGTATTACAAATTCCATCTTTTTTTCCCATCCAGCAAAATACAAATTGCAAAACGCTTTTGTATATTAATTGATATACTGCCCATCTCTGGCCACTGGGGTCCTGGTTGCATGGTCTAGTGTAACTGGTTAACCTGGCCCAGGTTAACCCGTTCAGAAAGGCTTTTGTTTTACGGTTTAGTTCACGTTAAACTAACACTGTCAGAGTTTCTTCTAAATAACTTCCCCTAAATCCCCTGCTTAAAACCACTCTTTCCTCTGAATGATATACATGGTACCCAGTGTATTTAAGCATTCGCACTTATCTATTGTTGAATAATGCTGTGTGTTATAGTTTGTTTGTAAGGATTAAGCGCTAGAGATGAGTTTGCTTTTTCACGGCGAATATCTGATGGGTGCATTGAGTGTCATCAATCACGTGTCTCCATCCA
>JAODKN010000042.1:9776069-9788248 GCA_026774425.1 Petrocephalus zakoni
ATTTTGGAAATGTGTGGCATTAATGGTTGGATTCAGTAGCGATCAATGCCATCCATGCCTATGAAGGACTTACATTTCGTCTCTGAAAGACAATAAGCTCCAGTGGAGTATAGAGCTGGACAATCCAGTATATCTCTACTATCAAAAGTATCCTGAATCTTTTGGACATTATCCCCAAGTGTAGCAATATCCTTTACGGACCTCGATTAACTGTTAAAACATCCATTGTATTATACAACGCATTCGTGGTAAACAGTTGTGAGCAGTTTCCGTTTTCTTTGCAAGCAGCATTGTATTCAGCGACAGATTATATGGTTTTTTATTATGAATAGATCAGCGGTGAAAGTAACAATGCATCGCAGGAAATGACCACTCCTCTGATTAGATTGTAAGACTCTTTCACGGTAGAATTCAAAGGTGTACACTGACAGGAGGAGCCTTGGGGCTAAATGAGGGGGTCCTCAGGGCTGCGTCTGGGTGGTGGGCTACCCATGACCCTGGTACAGGTAATGGACCGCAATGTGCTAGAACGATGTAACTCTGTCGAGGATCATTATCACAGCATGAGCTGGTTGCTCAATGGACAGCCCCTGGTTTAACGGTGAGGTCTGTGGGACTGTAGGAGTCAGGGAACAGGCATCCTCTGGCTTGTTTCAGTGCATGTGTCCATCTCCAGCCCTGCGTCTCTTGTAGTAAAACATTAATCATCAGCGGGTGTTTAATGATCATCAAAAGAGCAAGCTTCCTTTTTTTTCATAGAAACACTGGATGCTTCTCTCTTGACCAAAGGAATAATAAATAATTACCCACTTGCACACAGAAATGAAACACACCTAAAGAATATAGTAACGTCTTATTGGCCATCCTGCTTGACTTGCGTTGACCTCACTTGGCTTACGTTGAGTTTCCTGGGCCCGGCGGGGGCAATGCTGTTTCGTGAGTAGCCACTTCACATCCTCTTATCTTAGTGTACGCACCAAAGCAGTTGAATGGGGGATTCTAGAATGATGGGGTTTGCAGGGACCCTATGGGGGTAAGTAAGGAGATCATTTGATCTGTAATGGAAGGAAAATTGAATCTTACTGATGTATTTCACTTGGGAGATGGGTTTTTCCTTGGCTCTGCTTCTCTGTGCCGACACTCGGGCACAGTGTGCCTTCCTCTTAGGGAAATCTAGCTTCAGGCATGGAAGGAGACAAAGTTATCATTTAAAGACACACAGTAGCAATACTTGTGTTAGCTAAAATGTTTAGTTATGCTAATAAATATGCAGGTACACGAGTCTCTTATCCAAAACCAACAGTTTGCATAATTATATTCATATTATTTGCTTGTATTTCTGGAGAAATTTTAAAAATAAAAAATTTTAAGTACTGCGGTTGGACTTACTAGGGTCAAAGTAACAAAAAGTCTTTGGGTTATGAATTTCGAAAAACGTATGCCTGGTGCTGCTAACTGACCGATCCTAACTAGCGGGAGATAGTCAGGCATGTTTTTCTGCAGCACTGATGTTTGGTGAGTTATAGCTGGCTGTGCATTTATTGAGGTAAAGCACTGCATAGTTAGGGGAGGGTCACTGAAAGGTCATCTCAGGTAATTGTTCAGGTGTGTCTTTTAAAAGCAACATTTTCCACCATGTTAAACTGCCTTAAGCGTTCATAGTCAGACGATGACGCTTACAGATGGACTGTCGGTTATCGGTAATTAATGGAGAAACTCGCGAGCTGCTAAAACAAGCGATTACATAAGAGTACATTAAAACAGCGAGGGTGGCTGGTCTATTTTGAGCTCACTCATGAACGGGGACCCGATGAGTGCTTGCCGGGGACCTGATGAATGCATCCTGTTCTGTTGCCGCCTAGCTGCCTGCTTCATGGGGGATATATTCCTGTAAAGCAATGTATAGATTGAAATACCTGCATTTGGTGATCTATACGCTTGTCAATATTGCATTGGTCGCATCCTTTTAAATATGAGAAAGACACTCTGAGGTAATCATCTCACCTTCGTCAATAGCACGGGACTTCACGGACGGTTATCCTCTGACGGGTTTTCTTTAGAAAACTGTGTGGCTGCATAGTCATTGAACGTAAATATGGAGCCGAGACTTGCTGTCATTTGATGGTTTATTGACCTGCATTAGATATAGGGAGGCCATGATGTGTGGAGAAATGAGAGCCTTCTGGATGTAATTTTGGAAGGTCAAAGGTAGAGGTGGCCACCAGAGTGATTACCCAAAGAGCTTCATCAACACGTGCCGGCGTCTGAAAGATAATGTGTAGCTCCTGCTCCTGTCCTGCTTACACTGCTACCTGTGCCTTCATTGGAAACTCGGCCAAGCTGCATTTATAAATAATAGCAAGGTGAGGTAAAATGAATGTCTCTAATGAAGGGATGCACTGCTACTGTTTTCGCCATTTATTACAGTGTTATGGAATGCTGCGTGTCTGTGGTCCTGCTGGATCTGGCCGAGCCTTAACTGCACTCGGGCTACCTGCGACGTTCACCGTCAGACCGCACGCGAAGCCACCGGCCCGCGTCTCAGTTTGACGCCTGATGCGGCAGCCCATTTCGCCCCGGCCGCCGTTCCTCCTAAACCTCGTCAAACGAGTCCTGACAAACACCCCTCTGAGGGCTCCTGCTAGGTGTAGCGGGGGGGAAAAGATAACAGGAATCTGGGCTTGTCCTTCATGTTTCATACGTAATGCCCGATGCAGTGCTAATTTCCAGTGGCAGGGACCACGTTCAGTTAGGAGCAATTGCTTTCAAAATACTCTGTCCGCCTTATTTACTCAAGTGTTTTTATTTGAGTTTTATTAGGAATTTTCTTTAGTGTATCTTTATTTTAGTAGTTACCTGTTTCTCAGCTCAGGATGTCAGTGTACTGAATCAATAACACTGGTTTAGGGTTTAAATTATCGTAAAACCAGCATGCAGGGTGAATCAATATTGCAGCAGACAATTAATGACCGCATGTCTTCAATATTGACAAGTTTGTGATGAGGACATGCTCAAATGAATAATCTGTCTCGCACAGGGGCCGTCATGTGATGCCTGCAAGGGCTGGGAAGAATTTGGTAAATTGCACTGCAATTTAAGCATGTGTTAATATGTCGCTTTCATTCAAATAAAGTGGAGTAAGATGTCAACATCAGACAGCAGTTGACTTAATTAAGGCTTTTTGAATGACACACTTGGATGTACTGTACAATCTTCAGTTTTTTTTTTCTTTCAAATTCCAGTTAGTGAATTATGTTTATTTCCATGTAGCAATCGCCTCTTACATCTTCGCCTGCGTTGCCTTGGCGCCCCATCTTGGGTTGTTCCCTGCCTTGTGCCCGTAGCCCCCGGGATAAACTCTGGATCCTCCCCGCGATCCTGGATAGGACAAGTGGTTTTAGGAAATGGAGGATGGATGGATGGATGGATGGATTTATCTCTGTAGTTGACTGCAAAACTGCATATCTGTCTCGCTGATTTGTCTTGCATGTGGAATATATCAGAAAATTGACTTAGTGTTATCTCCTTGAAGTTCAGCTAGCGACCATTTTGCTTGCTTTTAATCCAGTGTGTTTTCTGGACTTTTCCTTCTTGCTGTCATGGTTTTTCTTTCCCTATTATCCCTCTTAATTAGTTGTAAGATGGTAAATTGTCCTGCATCTGTGCTAAACTAATTCGCGATGCATCACTGGCACAGTCTTAGCTATAATGCTGAATGTAGGCCTAAGTGGGATTTGGTTGCATAGCAACACGATGAATAAACACATTCTTATCTGTCTGTATACATCCATATTAGCATGTGGTCCCAAACGTTACAGGGATGAGAATTCATAAAGTGCCTCATTACTGCAATAGCTTCTGATCTTAAAATGGAAGATGGTTATACATTATTAATCTTTTCTGGGCATTGTTCTGGGTGGTGGTGTATTACATAAATTTGAGAAAAGGAATGAATTGTAGATGTATAAAGTGCATATCTTATAATGCTATAAAGGACTTAGCTTCAGGAGCTGGAAACAGCGTGGACCCTTTTCAGTTTTAATGTTTTAATGCCTGGGATAGCGCGGGCCCATGAAACCGTGCCCCTCTGAGTCGTACCATCCAATGATACATGTATGCTGAGCCGCCCGGCTCCATGCCGCGCCGCTCGTTCCGGGAACCGTGACAGAACCGCGGTGGAAAGATGAACCGAGGGCCCGCTGTGCCTCGAACGAGTTTGTTTACATAGCAATGTAGGACAGAGGCTGGAGGCCTCGGCGAAAAGGGGCGAGCGAGAGAGGAGAAAAGTGAGAGAGCAGTCGTGCCTTGCTAACGCCCCCACCTAATCAACACCACCCCCGGTCCCTGTTGAGATTGCATTCATAATGTTTGTGAGATATATCATCTCATGCACTTTCCTTTATTGCAGCAAGGCCGGTGGCCCCCAAATCACACTGTATTACGCCTGATATTGTGCTGTCCGTCAGCCATAATTGAAATTTGGGAATCAAGGCACTGGATCCCCTCCCTTCTAGCCCAAATGACAAGCCCAGTCATTTCCTTTCACATCCACGGTTTTGCTAATTGAAACAAAACGAAAGAGGCAGGTTCCACCTGTGTGGGGGGGTGCATATATCCTATACCCTCTACCCTCCCCCCGATGGTTGAACAGCTGTTGAGAAGGCCAAAATACGTGCGATAGCAGTGGATTAGAAAACACAAGGACCTGTGTCTCTGCCGTTTCTCGTCAGTGAAGGGAAGAGGTACTATTTGCATAACCAAATGAGTCATTCGGTTGCGAGACGGCCTGCTGAAGGGAGAGTGGCACATCAAACCGCCAAAACTCATGAGTCAAGGTGGCAGCTCTACCGAGTGATATTGTTTACTCGACTGTAACTGACACTACTTCCTGTGGAATGCTTGCATACTGGGTCCAACATTTCGAGCAGCGTTATAAAACATGTGAAATGCCCGATAAGTACTCAGGAACTTCAGGAACGCCGTGGTGTAATGGTACTGACGTACGGTCTCCTAAAGTTGCCGTTGTAGAACTGCACATGGAATGAGTCTTGCTGTAATCTGTATTGTACTTTATTTTACTTTGTTGTTCATTATATTACATAATTACATAAGTAGCATTAATGGGAAGCATACAGAGTTCCATTGTAGAAGTACAATGACAATAATGATATTCTATTCTATTCTATTACTATGCAGCCCCCATATGCAATTCGTGGAGTGTCTTTTCTGCTTTTCTCACAGAGTTTTTGAAGAGGCCTATTGGCAGGTATATCTATGTAGCTCCTATGTTAGCTTTAACTTGTGAACGGTCATGAAACTCTTTGTAAAGCGTGTCAGACTCATCACATCCATGTCTGTAGAGCTGCCACCATCTCTTACCTTCTGCGCTCTTCGGCAGCGCTCTCAGTATTTGCTCATGGGAGTTTTATTTACACACACGTGTTCTGGGGGCAGGACAAAATAATGATTGATTCAGAGAGATAACCAGTCAGATTGTAGAGGAGGCGGGTCCAAGCAACTAGAGGAGGCAGGACCAAGACATCGGATTGGTTGGTCTGACATGTGACACAAGATCTGATTGGTTGTCTCTCCGAACCAATGATTTTTTTCCTTCTGCCTTCAGAACCCATTTGTATAAGTAAAACTCCCATGAGCTAAGTATTTATTCCAGGTTGTCAATTGGGAAACTGGAATGAAGGGCTGATGGACTCACTGATGGAAATATCAATAGTCATCAATGCTCTGCAAAATGGCCCCTGGAGCTAAATGGAGCTTGAGAGAGTTTCTTCGTAGATTTGTTGTTTATTAAACTCTATTAGCTTGACTTTAAATGTTTTCGGAGCTTTGGGATGTTTATCGCTGATTTTTAGAAAGGAGACAGGAGGATGGGTCTGCCTTCTGAATGACTTAAATTAGGTTCCTTTAGGGAAAATAATCGGAATATCAACGTCTAAGTTTAACAGCCGCTGGTCATTTTGATAGAATCTGTGCAGTTCCACAGTCTACCTACTGATCTGTAAAATTCACCCTATACGATCCTCGCTGAATGTGTTTACTTGCCTATAAATATTCCAGCCTCTTGGAATTCTCAGTCTGATGTTTAAGTATAGAAAGCATGTTCAGTCGTTTGGTGAGAAGAAGCAGATTTCAGCATAGAAAGATGGCGCGAGTTTCTCATCTCTTAGTCCGTCTGGCAGAAACTCCCGTGGTGGGGGGGTGGGGGTGTAGTTGATAAAAAAAAAAAAACTGTGGGATGAAAAAAGAATAATGCTCGCTCACATGACTCGGTCTTTAACTGGAACAAGAACGCTTCATATCTTTGGCCGTGCGTCAGGCGAAGGCTGTAATGTGTATTCACCATTGGGCGAGACAATGCTGCCTTGTGGCTGTGTTTAATATAAATAGTTCAGATTCATATTGCACTGTGGAAATGACAGTGATGAATAGGGACGCTTGTGGAAGAAAAAAGGAAAAGGCCGCATGTTATGAATTTAGTATGTTTTGAGAGTTTTGTTGTGGTCGGGAATAGCAGAAGGCTGGCAGGGTTTCCGGCGTCTTTGCCAACCTGCCGGCCTTTCCGAAGTTCCCTGCTAACTGGCTGCCTCGCCTCTTCTTGGCGGTATGTGTGTGCGCGCGCGTGTGTGTGTGTGTGTGTGCGTGCGCGTGTGAGAGTCTGCTAAACCCCGCCTGCGAATATATCACGGCTCCCGTGAAGCCGTGCCAGGAGAACACATGGACTCTGGCTGGAACGGCATCTGTGTGTCCGTGTGTGGATGGGAACTGTGCTCAGTTATGCTACACGACTGAACCTCACCCCCCCCCCCCCCACACACAGACACACACACCTTAGATTTGTCATATTCGACGTGCCCCTGCATAGTGAGAGCAGAAATGGGCTGTCCTTTAGCTACTTTGCATCATGTTTGAAAAGCCGTCAGGAAGGTGAGAGTGAGAATATTTCTGCTCCTTAATCACCTTGACCTTTGTCTAGCATCTACTTAAAAGATATTTCAGATCCTTTAGTACTACAAGGAGTAAGATTGCAACTTGTTTATTTCTCGATGTGCAGTGCTAGAATATCACATGGTCCCCCCATAATTTAGAGTTAGACAGAGAGACAGAGAGACAGACAGACAGACCAACAGACAGACAGAGAGAGAGACAGAGAGACCAACAGACAGACAGAGAGACAGACAGACAGACAGAGAGACCAACAGACGGACAGAGAGACAGACAGACAGACAGACCAACAGACAGGTTAAACGAATTTACATATAACAGCGAAGGAACATGAATAGCATAGATACAAAGAAAACATCTCAAGACAAAGTGCAAGGCCTGTATATACAGTGCAGTAAGGTCGCGGTGGTGCAGGGGCTAGTTGCCTTGCACATCTTGCATCGGGGTTCCATGTGTGTCCCCCCCATGTTGTTGTGGGGTTTTTTTCCCCCCACAGTCCAAAAACATGCTGAGGTTAATTGAACTTATCGAACTGCCCATAGGTGTGTGTGTGTGTTTGTGCACGCATGTGTAAGTGAATCGTGTGTGAGTGTGCCCTATGATGGGTTGGTGCCCCATCCTGGGTTGTTCCCTGCCGTGCGCCCATAGCCTACGGGATAGGCTCCCGATCCCCCGCGACCCTGAATAGGGTTAGAAAAGTAGATGGATGGATGGATGGATGAATATATAGATAAAATAAATAATTCAACAAGGTGTGTGCCTGTGATATACATAATCATGCATAGTTATATACAGTGTCCTCTTTTCTGAAGACTGCTTTGAGGCGTATGTGTAAAGTTCTGATAAAATTGATTAATGTGCTGAACTGCATGTTGCTCTGTGTTTTTGGCAGACATTCAGATTAGTACTATGTAATCACGTCTGTATAATCAGGACTGCCGGAATATAAAAACAAATTACATGCCATCTGATTATTCCGAGTGACACCTCTCCCCCCATCCCCATTCAAGAGCAAGAAAATGCCTGCCATAATAAAGACTGGCGATTAAAGTGAGAGTTTTTTTTTTATTCTCACCAATTAGAATCGGCGATGCCTGCTCGCAGACTTTCCAGATGAGACAGAGAGGAAGCGAGTCTTAAATTGTGTGTCATTTTAAATGTCACGTTAATCCCCTTCCAAATTCTCGGCTCTGGGTCACCTTTATAAACAAAAACTTTGAACCAAGGTAATTATTCTTTTTAATTTATGCCACGCTCGGTCGTTTTTTGCGTTTGAAACTCGTCCCAGATTTTTCTACCCATCTACGTGCAGTTTCTGCCAGTAACCAATTTATGCATATTAAAGGTTTCAACACCGAGTCTGGCACTGCCCGCGCTTTGTTATGTGTTCCGAGTAAATACCACGCCACAAAGTTTCAGATCCAGTCCAGTAATATTATTAAATGTAAAATCTATGGGTGCCGTATCGACACAAAACTATCTCTGTATTATTTTGCTTCTGACAACAAAGAACAGGATGTAAGGAGCAATCTTTCGCTAACGAATTGTGTGCGTGTTGAAGTGGTTGCTTAGATAAAATTAGACTATTCTGGGACATTACTCTTCTTTAATGTAGTGATAGTTGTTTTTTAACAGGGCATTTCACTGGCCTTGCTTCATCTATCATACCCTGCTGAGATTACCAGCTTGATCCGCTTAAGCTGGTTGACTAGTTTATAATAGTCGACCAGCTTAAGGTATGTTTTTGCATGATGATTTGATGGTTTGATGTGTTTAACAACCCTGATGCTGGAGTGTCATTATGTAGCAAGTTCTCCATCCTGGTCAACCACACCTGATAACTCATCAGGTAGGATGGAAAGCCTGCCAGATACCGGCACTCCAGGATCAGAATCACCTATCCCTGTTTTAGCTGGTCATGAGGGTCATTCTAGCAGGTTTACGACTTGATAGGCTGGCCACACCAGCATGACCAACTGATGACTGACCCAGCTAAACCATCAAAGAGCAGCAAGAGCTAGGACATGACCATCTAAGACCATCTTAGACCATCTTGGACCATCTTAGACCAGCTGAAACCTGTCTTTTTCAGGAGGGTTGTCTTCATACTTTATATATTCCTTTCTTGAAGCCTGTATAGCAAGAGTTTCCGACCTGTTACTGATAAGCTACTGAATCGTGACGGTATATATTGCCAATGAATGGGGGGTGGTCCCCCGGAATGTTGTATTTTTCCAATTGCAAATGACTGGTTGGTCACCAATTAAATAAAGCATTATCCATTAATCATCTTGTGATTGACCTGGAAACATGCCGTGATCAGCCAGTCAATCATAATTGAGGGGCTGGGTAGCCATGCTGTGCAGCAGGGGTGGGGAACCTGATCCATGGAGGGCCGGTGCGGGTGCAGGTTTTTGGGATGACCTCTGTTAGCCAATAATAAAGCAGTGGTTCTCATTGAGTCCTGGGGACCCACTGTTATTGGTTGATTGAGAGGTCATCCCAAAAACCTGCACCCGCACCGGGCCTCCATGGATCCGACTCCCCATCGGAGGCATGACCACGGGGTGGGCACTGCCCCCCCAGAGACAAGTCGTGCCCACCCTGTGAAATGCTCAGTCTGTCCAATGAAAAAAAAACATTTGATTTTCAAAAAACTTTCCAATTGGCCCGTTTGAATTAGGGGCGTGTCCGTCATTGCCTCCACCACTACACATGCACTGTGCTGCTCACAGGTCACTGCGCCACACATCTTGCAGCACGTTTTGAACCTGCCGACCGCATTCTTTAATTAAAACACCGTATACGTTCCATTCTTTAATTTCCTGGTTAGTAACACCAAAAGCTATGCATAGGTGGCTCATTAAGAAGCAGATATCTTCAGCCTCTGTCCCTCCGCAAGCTGCTGGCTCCACGGCTGAGCCCAGCACCACTGCTACCAACATGGAGCACAGGGCACCCTGGTTGGGAACTGAAACTCCTACACAATCCTCAGCTCTGCGCCCGTCAGGTACTGCCTTCAAAAAAGTATGCAGTTTGTCCGGTCTGCCTGACTTAAATATGGATAGCCCATCCCAGCCCATTTTAATCAATTATCCCAAGCGTGCATTCGGAAAGACACTCAGATGTTTAAGTGCAAGCTGGTATCAGTCTCCACCATGGTTTGAGTATTCTGTTGTCCGTGATGCCAGCTTTTGCTTTGCCTGCCGCAATGTTTCCAGTTCAGACCGCGAGGACATATTCACCAAACATGGCTAAACCAATTCAAAGAAAGCTCTAGAAAAAGACGGTGGCTTCCACAAACACGCGTCTATCCCGCACGTCAGAGCCATGTCTGCATGGCAGGAGTACCGGCGCCGGGCAGAGACGGCTGAAAGCGTAGCCTCACTAATGACCACAATGGGCCACATTTCTGTTCTTGCTCTCGTGTTTTATACATTTGACTTTATTGATATTTACCTTGTAGATGTAGTTCTCTATTTGTTCACGAAAATAATAATAATACAAGTTCCATTGCCTCTGTTAATTTTATTGAACAATAGGTTATGATTTATGCCACAATTTTTGCTTTTATATGTTATATAAAATAAAACTAACTTATTATTATTTGACCCCCCTACAAAAATGGGGGTGGATGGATGGATGGATATTTTTTGCCTCCCCAGACAAGCCAAATGCCCACCCACACATGATGTTCTGGTCACACCTCAGTTCCCCATCCCTGCTGTATAGGATATTGGAGATGCTCTCTGCTTTAAGAACACGGCTGTCTACACACCTCTCAGACTACGCACTGTACACCCGGCAGGTTTTGCTGCGCTGAATGCAGAGGCCTGTTTTGCATAAGCTGTTTTTAAATGGCCTACCTTGAAGAATGACTCACCTGTTGCTCTTTTGAATGTGCCTGTTGGAATTTGGGGTTGAAGTTAGCCTGAATAAATGTGCCCGTTTTGGCAAAGGGGTGATGGTTTGGCCACTTAAAGAAGTGCCCCAGGGTATAATTCTATTTTTTCTTAGGTACCCAGCATTCTTATTTATGTTGCCATTTGTTTGGAGGTATCTGTCAGATACTGGCCTTTTTGAAAAAAATATAGCATTGCGAATGACATTTGAACATCTAGCAGTATAAATGGTATTCGGCAACTTTACTATAAGATGTTTCTGGGCGAAATACGAATTTTTGTCAATAAGAAAAACCGCTGGAAAGTTAATTCTGATTTCTAATGCCTGCTGGGATTAAAGGATTTATCGCGTGTGACTTTTTGCATGTTTATAGAATGGGTTGTATTACTCGGGAAGGGAAAGAGTAGGGGTTATACAAGACTTAACCTACAGATGGTGTCGCCATTTATAATCTTTAATGTACTGTTATATTATGATAATGTTGAGAATATTCTGATTATGTTTTTCACGTTTTTGCTGCTTAATTAAAAATCCCAGTTTCAACTCGATAACCTTGGTGGAAAATGATTTTTATGCTTTAACCATATTGCCAGGCATTTGTAAATGCTGTATTGCTTGTGAGTGTTTTACAAGAAAGGGAGGAAAATCAGAAATAAAATGACAAAATAAATTAAAATCTTTGAACACAAAAATGTTACTACAATGTTTGATGCTTGTCCTTATTTATCGAGCTGTCTAAGCAAATCGGTAACAACATTCAATGTGAAGTTAGACATGCAGAGATGTTTTGTACTAGAGTGAGTAAATATCACCTGACTGTGACGGATTTCACTTGAATATGATATCTGCGTGTGCCATATGCACAGTATATTGGCAGCGCTTCTGTAAATGGCAGGTGGGAGCTTGCTGTAGTGGTTTCGTCAAGTATTGGGGTCATACACACGTCTTCAGTCTCTCATATTTTGAATCTGCACAATTTCATGGTAATGTATGCGTTTACTTTGCCAAGCTAGTAAGTCATGTGACTGGGAAGTGGGAACTATTCATATGCCAGATTTGACTTGCGGGGGTGATATCAGATTATGATGGCCGGATGGCTCAAGTAGCTATTCTGCATTCCAGTGATGTCATCTTTAGTGATATCCAGTGAAGACAGCGAAAATGTTCAACGAGCTCTGCTGCACAGATTCCAGTGATATCATCTTTAGAGGTAACAGATGAAGATGGAAAAGGTTCCAAGAGCTCTGCTGCACAGATTCCAGTGATATCATCTTTAGAGGTAACAGATGAAGATGGAAAAGGTTCCAAGAGCTCTG
>JAODKN010000042.1:9803954-9814000 GCA_026774425.1 Petrocephalus zakoni
GGTGTTTTCTGATGTTGCACCCTACGAGACCAAAATCTATCTTTGTATGATTTATTTATTAAGATTCTATTTCAGTTTATTAAGATTCAATTTCATGCTCTCCATTCATCCATATGTCACCCTTTTTCATGTTCAGAATCTGCTTATAGGGCAATTCTGAGAAAGTTTTAAGCAAGAAAGGAGCACTAAAGAAATAATGGCATGAATTACATTGTAACTATCAATATCCCTTGATATGAAAATTATCATGATAAAATATTTGCCGTATTGCCCTGGCATAAGCTATATAAGGGATGAGATTGCCTGGCTAATGTTATTACTCAAGTCACAGACCAGTGCAAGTGCACAGATTCTGACCTCACAATGTCTGAATGTGCCCAGCCAATATGTCCATGTGTCTACGGGTGCGTGTTATTTACTCTACATATTTAATGCACAGCTACACAGGCTGGTATTATTTGGATCCCAGGCGGTACAAGAAAACCAAGTCCAATGTTTGTGGACCACTTTTGGTATCTAGAATGTCCTGGTGCTTCTTATTGCACCAAAGATTCATGGGAAAGTGAGGGTTAGAAGGTAGAATGGTGTGATTAACATCAAGACAAATTCAGGACAATCATACCGAAGGGGTGCTGAAATCCAGAAAATTGTACTAATTTGCAGATTGTATTTATAATTTTGGAACAAAAATGGAACCGAAATGTCTTCTTTGGCATTGTATAGTTTGTATTGTATTGTATACGATAGTCATTTTTGCAAAAACACAATATATATAAAATAATAATAATAATAATTTTGGAAGCAGAAAAACAGTGCATGTGAACATGAATTTAATATCTTTTCTGGCACATTTGCTCTCATTACTTGTCAAGGAAGCCTCCATTTTCAGAACTGGTAGCTGTTCTCGTTGCGCCTCATTACCATGTCATACGTACTTCCTTTTCCATAGTTAGCCAGCACTCCAACGCCATATTACCCTTCGGTAGTGTGTCATTTCCCCGCAAGGTACCGTTCGTTTCAGAATAAATCCCGTAATTATTTATGCACTTACCAGTGCACTAGGGATCTTAAGATCAAAGTGGTCTTATCATCCTGAGCCTTGTAGCAATTACACTTTGGTCTGGAACAGTGTTGTTGTTAGCTAGGCTTAGTCTTTGATATATTTAGGTACCTTGCATTGGAATTAATCTTTATGTATAAATGTTACTTTTCTAATGGTATGCTGTCATCCTAGGAGTGGTATGGGGAATACTGACATGAAACAGTGATTAAATGTTTTATAGCTTGTTAGACAGAGGCAGAAGTGAAATGGGAAATGAATGTTTTTACATTAATTACGTCTTGAGTGTTTTTGCACTGACCAAGGGAAGTGGATTGACCCGCAGAAATGGCGGCTAGCATAAGAGGACAGGTATTCTGAACCCCCAAGCTAGACTGTGAGGCAGGATGAGGTGAAGGGCACAAGAGGGGCCATCATTCATATGGTTGGGCCAGTTTTTTTATTAGCCAATCTTATGTTTTGAATCTGTGAGTGACAAGCCGGGTGCATTCTGGGGGCCAATCAGCTTTTAGCGGAGGCCAGCTTCCTTCTGGCCCAACCCCTGTATATGGTTTTGATATTAATATTTAATTATATTATTGCTAACGTGTTTTTTATTGGGGGAACTGTTGTTGTTATCTTGACACTTAGCTACAGTAACCATTTTCTTATATTTTCTTATTATTATATAAAGCACTCCAGCCTTCAAACCCTGGAGATGTACATGGAGATTTTTTTTTTGTTCTATTGACACACTCCCTTTATTCCTTTATTCCTCGAGTAATTATCATTTGCCAAATGTAAGAAAGAAAAATGTTTTCCCTCATTGTGCAGTATGCGGATTTAAATGGAGAATGTCTCCGGTTTCCATCGATCTTGCTCCCAGCAGAGGTCGATGACACATAGCCATAATGATCAAAAAACTGTATTTCAATGTCAAACTCTGAGATCTTGTTTCAGTTTTTGCTTTGTAATATATGAACAGGTATATGTCTGACCACTGCAGTGTTTTATATAGGACAGAATGGGATGTGATTGTTTTCTTTTCCTCAAAGTTTGTTTCGAGTTAAGACTTTGTACGCTTGACTTTTGTGGTTGACAGCAATTCTGTCTGTCACCCAATGGCTTGTTTTTGGATCTGATCACCATCTTTTGAAAGTGACGGACTTCTGTTCCCCTGCCAGCCTCGATACATTCTGTCTACACGCTTGGTTAGTCTGGTCTCTCGTAAATCGGCATGCTTGTCGATATTATATATAGTTATATATAGTGCTCTGGCAATCCAGAATTCCGTCTATAATAAAAAAGGCAGTGGAACCCCATGTGCCTTGTGTCTGTACTTTTTATGAAAATGGATGGCAGACCGGATTTTCTGTAAAATAAAATATTCAGTTGAAATAGACTGGAGATATAGCCTTTGTCTACTACCCTTCTTTTTTGCTGTGTCCAGCTTTCTGGTTTTATGCTAAGAAAGTAAATATTTACAAGAGTGGAAAACGTTTTTCATTTATGAAAGGGGGTGAAAAACATTGTGTCTAGGATGTCGTGTTGACGTTATACAACCCCCAGCGCAAATGGGGCCTGTCGCTTGGTCCTTGTCATGTCTCGGAGCAATTATTTTTGCTCCGGTGTCATCTTAATTGTGTGTTCGGTCCGCTGTAGCAATGCTTTCTGGTTTGTTCCGGGACAGGAACGGTCAGAAAAGAATCAGGAGGACTATGGGGTGAGGACAGATACAAAAACATTTATTTCAATTAGTTTCCATGGTGATACATTCATGTGCAGCAGGGCTCCTAGCGTTTGAGAAAGCGCTCAGGTGGTTTTTTGACAAGCAGAGAGAGTCTGGCTTCTCAGCATAAAGTTCGCGTTACTCACTAGTCATGCTGGGGACCCCCCTACGCGTACATGTGCAGTAGACGCCTTGTGTTTGAGGGTTGAAAGCATTCAGGTGGCCTTTGACAGGCGGTCGGCACAGAAGCTGCTAGAGAATTTTGCTTTTCCACACAAGCTTGGTGTTGCTCACCAGACACTCCCCCCCAACACGTGTGCAAAATGCCAGCTGTGAAATTCCACTGTGTTATTGGTGCTGCTGTTATATATGTAGTGTGTTTAAATTAGCAGCAGGTTCCTGGTTTGTTCTGGAAGCCAAGGATACCGCTGATGGAAAAGCTGATGCAGGTTAACATGGGTTACGTGTTTTGGGAGGGAGCAGGAAGTGAGGGAACAAACTGAGGTAAAATGTGCAATTCCTGTAGGGTGAATGCAAACCAACCGCTCACTGTATGCGTTAATGAACAGCGGTGGTCACTTTTGCAGGGATGCTGGGCAGCCTGCTGTTTGATGTAAATACCACATTAACTGGATGACTTGATCAAATCAGATGAATTGTGCGTCACTGTTGCTGACGAACACGCGTTCATGGGTTGAATTTCCTATAGCAACTTTTTTGAGGTTACTAGGTAACAATATGAGATCCTTGGGCTGATGAATGCACAGCAATTTAAGGAGAGTTTCTGTGGCAGTAAGGTGCTTTCATTCCAAGCCGCATAAGAAATTGGTCCATGCTTACACTGAAATTTCAGCTCACTTTAAAAAGATTCTTTATCTGTTCAACTTAAGTGCGTAATAATTACATCCATTCAGTCAAGCTAACGAGTGAGTATAGATATAGCTTCTTTTAGTTGCTTTTTAATGAAATTTCTAATTTTATTTATTTATTTTATTTAACCTTGAGCCTAGGTGCCTCAAATAACCTGCTGTGACTTTATCAGATGATAACGTTCTTGTAGCGTCTCCGTTCTGGGAAGTCTAATCACTTTAAACGGTAATAAATTGGCAGTGTGGTGCTTAGATCTGACAAACATTTCTGATGGTATTGTGAGCCTTTTATAGGCTCGCTGTCGGGGTTGCCTTTATTCATAATCCATTGAGTAATTGCATCTATGGGTTGGGTGGCTTTAAGTCTTCTTGTTCTCAGATATGAATTCTAGATTTTGAGATAAAGATCATAGAGAATACAAAATATATACCCTTTTATAAATAAGTGACAACCAGTTACAACTGGTGCCAGAAGCGGTTGACTATAAGAAACCAGAGATTATGTGAAATCTCGCATTTGTTTACTAAACAGATCATAGGGGTATCATATTGTCATCCTAGTTACATGGACTTAATATATGTCTTATAATGTTCAACCCTAAACCACTCCTTCCTCATAACTCAATGTCCTTTATGTTTCTTTCTTAACTTATTAATAGTGAGAAAAATGGTTTATTGCAATGAAAAAACCCTGTTACCACCCCAAGTGAAGTTATATGGTGTGCTTAGTTTGCCATGGTAACTTCAGACTCTTCTCATCGAAGGTCAGAAGAAGAGAACACATTTGACAGTAGCAGGCAATGGTGTTAACTGGCAAGCTTTGAGTTTTGGATTTTCCCATGCATTAGCCTCCTTCAAATTGTAGAGGTAAGCAGAGATTTTGGGCACCTTGAAAAAATATTATAATTGGCCCCCAGGGGCCGTTGGAATCATTCTCCCCCCTCCCGCTTTCTGGTGCCCCTAGTGGCAGGCTGCCAACTCTGAGGTATCGCGTGGGCCAGAGCTGTCCTTGGGGGTCTCCTGTAGGATGTTAGGTTCAGCCCCACCATGAATTTGGTGGGACTGAAGACTTTCCAAATTAGCTAGAATAGATGGACTTTCAGCCGTGTTCCATGGGGATGAAGAGCAGTTGTTGGTTGTTGCACATGTATTGAACTTTCCTGCTTGTTGTAAATGTTCTGTTAGGGCTTATGGTTCATGACAATGAGAGGATTTGTCTGAAAAGGATTGCTGCAATGACTGGACCTGCATTTTTGGATTTATTGTAACTGAGGTATGTTTTATATAAAAAAAGAGCAAGAAAGATTAAACTTGGGATTTTTTTTCATGGCAAAATGCTTAATAAAAATTACCTGTGGTCAAATGTAAAGATTCTTTTTCATTAAGTAAGTTTCACTTTAGTGTGACTCTCATGAATAACTTGTTTTCTGGAATATTAACATTATAACAGTGCTCTGTCACTGGATTGGAGTTAAATTATAATATCCATATTATGTATTCATTTTACATTTATATCAATGTGTTCTAATACGCCCATGTGAAGCCCCCTGGGACAACTCTGTTGTGAAGGGCGCTATATAAAAATAAACTGAATTGAATTGAATAATTCCATTCTTTACGAAAATCTTGTGTTCTTATTCCTGGGATTTTCTTCCCTTGGGACCATGGCAGTCACTGACTTTACTGGCCTGTCAACTGAATCTGGATGTCCACTCTTGCTCTTAATTTATGTTTTACGCATTAACTATTATTAATAGATATCATCATTACTCTTTCACACGCGTTGGAGATCAATTTAGTGATGGCTAATCACAATTACAAATACAGCTGGCATTAAGAATCATTACCTAGGATGAATCAGATGTGACACTATTTCTTCAACTGAATACTAAAATTACTTTTGAAAACAGAAACATTTCCATGCCTAATATACTTCAATATAAAGTTCATTTTTACAAATTCTGTAAAATGCATAATTTTGACACCATGTTCTGTTCTATTCCAATTCTTTTTGAATTATTATAAGCACAGATTGTCCGTGTTCTCGAATACAGAAAGTGTTTTCCTAAAACATTCTTTTTTCCTTTAATTTGATATAGTTGCCAAGCGATGTAGATGCCTACAGTGTTTGCCATCGTTAGAATGGAGAATAAATGAGCTGACAGAGGTTGTCTCACTTTGCCAATACAAGTAGTGTTTAGAATTCTAGAGAATATAGCTTTTTAATTAAAATCTTATTCGCTCTGTCCTGCATTGTACTATAAAAGATTTATTCTATTCACTCTTTCATCTCCCCACTCACCGTTACACCTTGTCACCAGCAGTTTTCACCCTTGCTGGCTGTTCATTATGTCTTAACGTGACGTTTTCATCCTCACTCACTTCCATTGACAGGTTGCCTGAATGGTACGCGGCATTGTGGAATTAAATGGCTCATTGGCTCTGCTAAACCATAGCAGTGCTGGAAGGGGATTCCACCGAAAAATTTATATTCATTATGCAAGCTAATTTATTTTGTTACCAGGCAATGTCCTATATATCTGATTGAAGTCATATTACATGCATTTTAGGCAGATACATTTTTTTTTGACATTTTCCTCTCACATCATCAAGATACATTTCTGCTTTGATTTGTCAGTTTATTGAGAATAAAGTTTTTGACCTCTACAAATTTTGTGGCTTTCTATCATGACATTCAAAATAAAGCAGGTTCTGTCACATAACCTCTGTAAACATGCATGATTTAAACAAAATGATGCATTTTACACTTTGTTTGGCTGGTCAAATGATCAAATTGCGATTTAGACTCTGCTTTATGTCACGAGATTATGTAATTTCACAGTGGAAACACATTTTGATTCGATTTTAATGTTTACACACAAACACACACACACACACACACACACACACACACATTCCATGTATTCCTGTACGTATGGTAACTCTCTACTCATTCCTAACCATATTTTATGACATCCTTAACTCCTAACCAGCCCTAACCATAACCATAAGTAACCAAACAAAATGCAAATGCAAGACTTTTAGCATTTTTAGTTTTTTGATTGCAGTCACAGATTTTTATGAAATCGAGGTTATTTTTGCAGGGACTGAAAAACTGTTCCCACAAGGTAAAAAGTTACAGGTTTTATCACTTTGTGGGGTCATTGGGTCCCCAGCATGAATTAATTCATTTTTGTATTATTTTGTATATAAAATATATGTTTTTATATAGAAAATGTATGCAGAAATGCATAATATACCTGCAACATGTGAAACGTCAAGCTTATGGAAACTAATGAGAATTCTATAAGGGAAAATACCTTTGTTTATAGGCTCTCAGGCTGGTGTTTCATAGCACACGATAAAAACAGGCTGTCTTTGGGCCTGGCGTTGCATAACAGAGTAATGAAAAGGGGAGCATCCGAGTTGAAAATTAAAGCCTCACACTTTCACAAGTAAACCCAGTTACCTTTTAGTTTTTCAGGTCGCGTAACTGAGCACGATTTCTATGTTTCATTGTCGTTTAGTGCACATTCTCAAGTGCATTCTTTGTTTGGTATTTTCACCGCTGTTATCTCAGAAGGCATTAGGCTCCTATAGGCCGAATCTGCACAATAAGCCCATTCGCAAAAGACTGTTAGAACTGAAATGGTGCTAAAGACCAGGACGATTTTATTAGCTGTTAGTACTGATTCAAAAAGTTCAATAGCTTAGTTGATGAAGCTATAACGATGTATACTAACTGTGTATTTAAACGGACCGTGGACTTCATTGGGGTTCGTGTGCCACCATTTATCAGAGTATTTCAAAGGCATTTGCTCTGTTTTCATCTCTCTGTATACAGAGTTTGGAGCATGGCTTAGAGTAGCTGGTGACCTAAATTTTAAGGCATTGGATTCTCAGACCGTGGTGTTGGTACTACAGAGGAGAATTTTGGGAAGATGTGGAGAAATATATCTTGGTGTATTAATGGATCAAATGCGAGATTCTAGAAGAATCTGCCAAGCAGCACAGCAGTTTGTCGCTCGCCTGTCATTCTACATGACGCCACGTATCATAACGAGAACATAAACACTGTTTTGGCGTGCGAACGTCAGTCCGCGTTGCTCATGTCACCATGTGCCCCCACCAGGACCTTTACCCTTTTAGATAACTGAAAAACAACTGAACGTCCATACAGCAGCATGAGCTGCCCACATCCTGAATTATGCAATATTATTCAGAGCGCTGACAAAATAGACTCTGCTCTGTGTCCATTCCTGCCGGGATGACCGTGGCATGGCCTTAATAATGTAGAATTACCAGGAAAGCATCATTTGGTACAAAGAATGAAACATGCATGACGTCCTTTCTGTGCCTACAAGCTCCCCGTATGCTTAATGGAAAATGTGAGAGTACAGCTGTCATACAGAGGGCCCACACTCTCAGTAATGTCATACACACCAAGGGTTCGGCTATCGGCGGTGGAGCCGAGGACAATCGGCTTCTTTGCTGACTCGGAATACGAGGTGGTATCATAAACACAGCAACAATGGTTTGATTTATGGGCCGCCGTGTAGAATTATGGAAATCCCGGTGAGCAGTTGAATGGGCCCTTGTTGGACGCACACCGCCGACATCGCGAAAGAAGCAGACGCGACGGTTTATTTACGACGCGTCGGGCATCCGCGCATGTTTCAGACGCCATCGCGACGGGGAGGCGCCGGCCTTTTCGGCTGGGTTTGGCTTGAGCTTGGCATGTGGTTGAGGTTCTGAAGGTTCTTAAGCAGTGGCAAAGAGACCAACATAGATGCAGTCACAAAACCATCTTCTTCGTTATAGCCACTATTATTACATGTGATTGTTCCCGGAAAACATATTTCCAGGGTAATTGTACCACTGCGTCTCTCATTCACCACAGTTTTCTTCTGTTTGACGCTTTTTTGTCCGTATGCGTATAATTTTCGAACAAACCCGTAGTTAATGCAGATTGTTCCTTAGCTTGTCTAAAAGCATGAATATAAATTTATGTTCCATTTCAAATAAAGCAATTTGTAGGTGTCAAACATTTTATGTGATTTTATTTTGCATTACTGCATCAGAAATGCACAAATTTACCCTATTATAACATCATGTCACGTCATCATTATTAATATAAGAGTAATAAAAAATGTGAAAAATTAATGTAAATGTTAGGACACTATTCATTAATTTTATAATTATCTTGAAGCTTTAGATACATCTGTAGCTTTTAAACACAGAACACTTAATAACAAATTCAGGCCATTAATCAGGACTCTTGGTCAGTTTTATCAGTAGTATGGTAATTACAAGAATCACCAAGTAATGTAGTGCTGGAATATCCTATATAATTCTCTAAGGGTTTAAGTAAGGTTTTAAGTGGCACTCAGAATGCAAAGACTGCAGCGTTATTTGAGTTTTTCACATTGAATGTTTGCCACTGTTCGTACCTCGGTACAGACAGCCACACTGTGCCACACTCTCTGCTCAATAGAGATAACTTAAATCTGTCACTGGTCTGTCTGGCTCATATTGGCCCCAAAAATTGAAAATTATGAACTGGTGAAGGGAACAACATGCATAGTTTGAAACCTCGGACCATTCAAGGCAAAATCCAGGCTGCAATCATGTTTGCAAAGACCCCTTGAATTCCCTTATAATTCCATTCTTTTGTTTCTGGTTTTTTTTCCCCGACCGTTCCACACAAGGCTTCAACTTCGTCCCACACAGACTATCAAGTTGAATGAAGCCACGACCCAGCTGTGTTCCTCTCAACAGGATCTTCCGTCTTACGTTTTCAATCACTCGCGTCCTGCCGGATTTACAGGAGCAAGCACAGTAAACCTCAGACAGCAGGGCCTGCAGCGGTATATTAAGTGCCGGCCGCATGGTGCTAGACAGGGTAGTTAGAAGGATCCCAGGAGCAGATGTGTGAGGAAGCCAGGAGGGACAAACCTTTGCAGGGTTGCCAACTTTTGTCAGCTGGCTAGAGTGAGCTTTTCAGTTTGCACCGGAGACTCGATATGGGCTTTCACGTGGTACTGCTTTACAGTTGCTTGATTTTACAATTTGATGAATAAATTCACAATTCACAATTCACAGTTCACAATTTTTCAAGAAATGTAGACCTTTGCTTTCTACTGCTACCTCTGCAGCCTTTAAGGGTTCCATAAAATACTCTGATAAAAACCGGGGCACTTCTGACAGTTAAAATCAAAATAATAAATATGATGTGTGATAAGTACGCATTATTTAAAAGTAAAAGTCTGTATATCAGTATAAATATACATTAATTATAATTGAAATAAGTGATAAATGCAAACTTTTTAAGCAAACTATAATAAACAACTTGTAAAACTGAGCAGCTGCCATAGAGCACTAGCGAGCGGAAATGATGTCATTTCTGTGC
>JAODKN010000042.1:9872492-9888598 GCA_026774425.1 Petrocephalus zakoni
TAACGACTGAATGTTTGAAGTGCTTGTCTGCCCATCCATCATCCATCCATCCGTCTTTAAACTGCTTATCCTGCTCCGGGGTAACTGTGGGGGAGTCGTGCCTGGACCCCATCACTAATATTTACCAGCATCGCCAACAGCTCAGGAACAACTATCCAGATTTGGAAAAAAAAAGTACCCATAATAATAATAAAACAGTAATAAATTAATAACACGAAATAGCAGTAATGCTAAAGTAAAAAATACTAGTTTTATGCCTAGAGAGATACAGTGGATCAGCGTGGGGGTAAGATGATGATGGGACTCGGCCTGTGACCCCACAGAGTCACACAGGTGTCGCCCTTGCTGACGTCGGCAGGCATAGATCAGACCGCATCAGAACGATTCCATGCTCGGCAGACACCTCGAGAGACGCCTCATTTTCTCTGCAGCGCAGAGGTCAGAGACGGAGTCCCGTCCCGAGGTGAACTAGAAGGAAGAAGTCATTCTGGCCTCACACCTGAAGTAACTGAACTAATGTCTTGCCTGGGGAAGGAAAGCCCCGGGAATATTGGGGGGGACACATGAAAGCTGGGCAGATATTTGAACACGTAGGCCTGCGGGATCGGGTCCGCAAGAGAACGGGCCTCAGCCAAACCGACAAGTGAGAGCAAGCTTCCAACATCAGCACTTAGGCTTTCAACACACAGAACCCAGCGCTGGGACCGCGCCGGCCCTCTGACAAAACGCATTAGGGGAGCGCCATAAATATTAATCAAAACACAGAAAACGTTTTCTCTCTTAACCCGGGCCGTTTCACTTCAAAACACCGAAGGCGAGATCATTTCCTGTGTTGAAAGGAGCGACTGTCTGTTCTTAAGGGGACGGTACGCTTCTATAGACTTGTTTACTTAAAACTGTAGCATCTATGTTGCCGCTCTGTCCTCCCCTTTAATGTTGGAGGCCACGTAAGAAGACGGCCCTTTTAATGGTGACATGCGATCTGTAATCACACACCTAGCCAAAAAAAAATGTTATAATATGACACTGTAATAGAGAACATAAAAGCCTGCAGATTTTTATCAAACACAAAGAGGCACTAATAAGCTGGTATCATCTGCTAACCGATAGCCCTTTCTTCTTATCTGAACCTTTGCTGTTCCTGGCTAACTTCTAATTGGACCCTGTATCTCTTAAAGTGGGTAAAAATACACAGATGTCTCAGGCTGTAATTACTTTATTCTGCTGAACTAAAAGCAGGTGCAAGATATAAGGATCCTATACTGCCTTTTTTGGTCATCCCATGTATGCGTTAAACGCAGACGGGATGGCTTGGTATGCCTCATTTCCCGCACCTCATTAACTGTCATATATAAAAATAAGGCCACAGCGCAGGATGGGTCTTTAATTTAGGCAGGTGAATAATTACCGGTAGGTCGCACTAAGATTGCTGCCTGCTACTTGTGTACAGCGGCGTGTCTGATGTTCAAATCAAAGGACCAGAAATGAAATATCTTGACAAGAAAAGAGGAAAAGTGAGCGATAGCTAATTACATCCCTTATTCTTCCAGCATGTTTGCTATTCATTTATCCAAATATATATTATTTATTTACCCAAATATAAAATGAATGTCACGTTTCGAATCAATTTCCGAGAACTGTTATTCGTGGCATGTATTAGGCCCAAAGTGTTTGACTACGCGCTACATTTTTGTGTGATTTTTATTTTTTTTTGCACTATTTTTTTCCAAAGTAGCATACGTCATTGGGGAAAGCAGGGTCGGCTAGTAGCCGGAGCAATTTGGGGGGTTAGGGGTCCTGCTCACTGAAGTCACACAGCAACCAAAGGATTTGGACCAGCGACCCTCTGAGCATGCCCCCCCCCCCCCCTTCCAGCTCATATCATTGCTACGAAAATCATTGTTATACACTAATGCATAGATACAAACAACTGCTAAATTCATATGTAGGATGTAGGTCAATCCCTCTGTTAGCATTTGGTGTCTGAGCAGTAGGCTGCAGACACATTTGTCAAGGCGGGAGGCAGATAACTGTAGGTCCAGCCCTACAAGTAGATTTAACATTCAACCCATAAGCAATGGGATGAGCAGAGAGGCATGGGGGGGTGGAGCTCTCTTCACGCAGCGCACTGGGTGACCCAGCGCCACTGTCGGAACTTTTACAGGCCGCCCCACGACTGGCTACCATGCCCTGAAAATTACAGACAGGAAGGATCTGACTTTAATGATGTCAGGCGTCACAGAGTGCAACCGTCAGAGCGGCAGCGAGGCTGGGAGCAGCAGACTTCTGTCTGAGGGGCTGGCGTGCAAACAGGCAGGCAGAGCTAGCCACCCTCATTGTCTCTGTTTACTGACGGGACTCCGTATTCAGAGAGCCACCGCTTAAAAAAACAGTAAGAGGCACGCTCGCGGGAAGACGGGGGAAATTCGAACAGAAACATTCACGAGGCTGCGATTCCGCGCGACTCGGCTCTTGCCGTGCGTTCCATACTGTTATTTCTCGTAATGAAAGTGCCGAGCGATCGAACGTTTGAAGAGCCCAATGCAAACACGGGCCCAATTTCGGAGCCAGACCAGATAAATACCCTCCACTGAAAGTTAGGGCCCCACAAAGCTGAAGTAAATATGTACTAAATTACAGAGAGACGACTTGGCATTTTAGAGCCACTTCCCAGCCTGGACTGGGGCCTGTGACCTGCGCTCGCATCGCTGGAGGTGAAGGCGGAATCAACACATAGGTCCCGCGTCGACCAGCGTGGGCCAGGCTAAACGCCACATTGACGGTGGACCGGGTCATTCAATCACACGTCTTGTGCTGGAAACCTCATATTGGTCCCCAATGTGCGATTGTGGCCTCCTTGCCAAGCAGGCACAGGCAGAATACCACAGATATGCTATGAATTTGTCATCTGGTAACATCAAGCCAGTCACAATAACGCTGACAGTCAGTCCAGCAGATGGTTTTCATTCTGCTGTTCCACTCATATATACATCAGGCTCCTTAGATGGTGACCTCTGCTGATTGACATGACCTCTGAAAATCACAATGTACATATATTGTAACGTAGTATTAAATAGGTAATAATAATAATAATATAAACTCAAAAAATCATCATTGATATTAGATCAAAATATGCATATATTTTTAACATGTAGTATGTAGATGTAACAATAATAATTAAGGGAATCATGCACAATGGAAACCCAATAGATATAATTAAAGCGAAACTGAGAATTTGTACTGGTTAAGTTTAAGAGCGATGTTAAATATCGGAAATATTATTGTTAAAAACTGTATCAAACCCAAAGGAGTCTGGTTCTGAGTTGTTGCTTATATTAAAAAGGAAACTCGCTCTTTTGTGGCCATTTATTTCATTCCCCTCCAAAATTCTAAAACCCCAAGGGGAAAATCCGCAGGTGTACCCTGGCCATGCTGAGGAAATGACTGCAATAAGCCGCGCCGGACCGTGCCGGAAAAAATGGGAAGCCGCGGGGACGCTGAGAAGCAGAACACGCCGTGAGTCGCGGGGACAGCGGCCCCCGACCGAGCCCCCTGCCCTCGCCACGGGCAGCCAGCGCTATCTCCCTGACCTGCTGTTCTTTCAGCCTCCGACTTGGGGACAGGAGGCGGTCAAAAGGCTGGAAACAGCACGATGCAGCTAAAGGTAACCGACAGGCACCTGCCTCTTTGCTTGAACTATATAACATGAACTTGAACATCAGCTTTAAATGTCCCGAGTGCCCCATTTTTAACCTTTGAACACCAGCCCACTCAAAAAGTCTCTGCACGCCCCTCGGCGGCGGACAATCAAATAGATGTTTTAGCTCAGTCAACCAGCGTTAAAACGTGACACTGTTTTGCTACCTGAAGGAGGTGCAGCGAATCACAGAACTACCATTGCGGCGATACATGTTATCAGCCGCGTCAGGAATCATTACATCTTAGGAAGTCGCCGCAAGCCTGTCTAAATTTTGAGATACAAAGAATTTTCTCTCCAGTGCTTCGACAATTGGAAAATAGTACGTCGTAAAATAATTTGAAAGCACATAGTCATAATCCAATGGGTGCATTTGCGTAAAAAAATCCTATTCATTAAGTCTCATGACCCTGACCTTGAAAAGCAGATATGATGCTTTATGGCACTTACTAGAGTTGTGGAATATGCAGGTATAATATGTCATTAAATATTTTTGTAATTTTAACCTGCATTTTTCTTTTTGATAATTGAATTTAGAAAGCTAAAGTTAGGCAGCAGAATGAACAGCCCCAGGTATTATTGGTTAGATTTGAATCACAAGATAGTAGCCCGTTTTTATTTTTCTCAATGATTGCAGAGCTGCAAATCAATGCAATTTCTGCATAATATATTGCCTGTCATTGACAGTCTGAGGATACGAGTGGTTTGATCGCTAATTCAACCCAGAGCTTTCTGGAAAGTAAGACATTTTGCAAGTCTAACTGCAACTTTGGATCTCCGAAGACGACGGGTCCGCACAGCTGACTCCCTGAGACGAGGACCTTACACACTCCCGAAAGGACTAATTCTGCTCTGCATTCTGCAGGCCAGCTTACGGTTTAACTTTTCCTCCACGTCATAAATGTAATTAAGTTTATTGTACTGTACAATCAATGAGGAAAAAAATTCTCCTGAAATCTGTAGAATAGCTAGGTCCGAGACACACTAGACCGCCCATCAGAGGCTAGATTTGATAGGAACTCGCATATTTTTTTTCACGCTGAAAAAAAAATCTGTAACATTCTCGGTAAACCAAGCTTTTTAAATTTATGATGTAACAACCACCCAAGGCCTCCGGGCAAGTGGGTCCCAGGCATCCTGTAAACAGTGTTTGCCCTGGGATATGTGTTATTGGTGCAACCGCAAACTTCTGCTGGCCACAGGTAAGATACTAAAGGGGTCGGGTTGGGGGGGGGGTATGGTGAGGCTCAGGGTGGGGAGGGCGTGGGGTGTTGCTCTACATCATAGTGGGAAAATATAAACATTTGGCAGTGGTGCGGACTGGTGCAGAAGTATGGGCGATTTCATCTTCTAAACCTGTCAGTCGCACAGAGATACCATCAAGATTGTGCCCCCCCCACCGTTCCCCCACTAGCCGTTTACAGAAAGAGCACACAACCAAAACTGCACATCTAAAAAAGCCCAGAATTTTGACAGGTGGATGCAGGAGAGTGACACAGAGATGAAACCCAGCAGCCTGTGACCAGTCAGAGGTCCGAGGAGAGCTCCTCGATCTAGCGGATTCACAAGAAGGTTTTTTTAAGAGATGAGAACCCGACGCGGCAGAACACACATGCTGGACGCTGTGCCAAAGACATACAACAATAAGTACATTACTTTTTATGAATTCATAATATTGACATGTTCTTTGCCAAGCATGGATCAAAGGACCCATTTCCCCTGCAGCTCCTGATAGGTGTGCCAGAAGCTTCTACTCCTCCAAATTTCTAACAATTACAATAAGCTCCTTATCTGCCCAGATCAGTATTATTCCTCCGCGGTTACTTAATAACTCCTAGACCATTATTTATAGCAAAAACAAGCGAGCTGGGGGAACTCGAGGGAAGACCAGAGGCACGGTCCGACCCGCAAAGACCGGATCGAGCCACTTCAAAGGTACGAGTTCATCCAAGTTGATGCACATTGAAATCAAACTTGCGTTAAGCGAAGCGCTCGGAGAGCACACCGGCGTGAGCTCAAGCGTTTCGCTACAAACAGCAGACAATATGAGACATCCATCTTCAGTGGAGATGGATGGAGGTGATGAAGACTCCCCCCCAACCCCCCACCCCAGACCGTGAAACTGAAAGATGCCCAGAGGAGATACGTGTGCATTCATCTCCTACTGTCAGAATGATCGTGTTTATATTCGCGTTTTCCGAAAGGCTGTACTTTGTGGGGGGATGTTGAGGGTGCACGCGTGGAAAGGCTGTGTGCGAATCCTCCTCGAAGCAGCCCCCTTTTAACGTCAGGACCTATTAGCTCAGCTCAGAGCCTCCTCTGCTTTTAATCTCCTCAGATACACAGGCCCGCCCTGGAGCCGCAATTTCCCTGCCTAGCGGTCTTGCATTTTTATTGGAGTCGGCGTTCTGTCCATTAATCCGATTCATCTACTCCAACCCACACCACCTCGGCATTGACACACGTCCCTGTTATCGCACTTATCTGGGCTTATATCCTTACGGGAGACTGAATTAATTTTTAAATCGTGTTTTTGTTTTCCTTGTCCTTTGTGCTGTACGTGATGAAATGCGCGATAGCATAAATCTGCTAAAGATCTGAGCCCTGCCTGTGTGTGGAGGCCCATAACCTTGGGTTATTTGCTTTGCAGAACTCGGCCCGGAGAATCACGGCCGGACAGCGGCATTCATATCCCACATACGTACTCTGTTGCTCCATATCACAACCTGCATATCGTTTATACGGATTATAACACAATATGGCTTCCCGTTGTACCAGAAAAATACGTACAAAAGAACCCCTAGTGACAGGAACTAAATCTCGGCATACAATTTACAATTTTCATATTGCTACTGGGTTTTGTTACATCTACTTATTTTTTAATTTTTAGGTTTTGTCAAATAAAATGCATTGCTATACGAAGCAGTTTGTGAAATCCTTACACTCGACCAGAAGCAGCTATATAAACCTAACAAGCGCTATTAATCTATGACTACTAGACCGGGCCACGTTTATCGGGGTGTATCTGCAATATAGACATTGATAAAAAAGCATGATAGCCGAGCAAAACACCTAAACATCTGTAATTACGCGTTACCGCGTCAGATAAGTAGAGCTTTGGCCGCAATGTGAAAAGTCGCTCAAAATGACGAAAAAGAAGACGATACAAAGACACTTGGGGCAACCCATAGTTAAGGTATGAAGGTCAGGAAGAGGTGAAATAAGATAACAGTGTGTGTGTAATGCCACATCTCTAGAAAGGTTAAACAGCCGTTTGAGAACAACAGGCAGGCCTGCAGTCTCCATATGAAAAGGCGCACTGTCATTTCTTAGGATCACTCGGCCTACTGATGTTCATTATTAAAAGAAAAATATGTCACATTTACTTCCCTTCACGGCTCGAAAGGGAAGCGGCTGAAGCCAATTTACTGTTTTCAATTGTCTCCATTGTGCGGCGTACAGTTTGCAGGGTTTAACGGGGAAGCTGGCTCCCTTTGATACTGCACTGTGCTGTTCATAATGCCCCCATTTGTTCTATACAAAAGACTGACTTAGCCCAGACAAAGAGGGGGTTACGGGGAATCTCATTTGCTTAAGTGATTGCAGCAAAAAAAAAAGGAAAATAAAAATCTTTGATCTCAGTGAGGTGTAAATGTGTTGGATTTTTTTTCTCCCCCCAGTGATTGTTGCCTGGTGGTGTGGAGCCTCTCTCGTGTAACAATGGCCTATGTGGTACAGGCCATTACTGACACATTACTATCCCGATGTTTACTCATTTACACGGGCGTTTAAAAGCAAGAATACGTGTCAACGGGGGGAATTAAAACAGACACCTTGAGTCCATTGGATTTATCTCTTGTCTGCTGGCAGGAACGGTAGGCAGCCCCGAGTAGGATGACACAGGGTGACACAGGGTTCCAGCGCTATCTGAAGACAAACAACACATAGTGCTTTGGTGACCCGCCAACAATGAAGAACAAGCCGTCAGATGCAAGATAAAAGCACCTCATGGGTTAAACCTGCGAGCTTTTATAAACAATCCTGCCTCCACAGCTGATCGGCGTCTACAGCTGATCGTGTTTTCTTTTTAACTGCATCAAAAGAAAGATTTTTAACGCACCATCTCTCTCTCTCTCTCTTACGTGTATGTGTGTGTATGAAAACTGTATTTCTTTTTTTTCCATCCGGGCTTGAAACAAATACCACAAATAAGGAACAGAGGGAGAGGGAGGGTGGGTGTACATTACAGGACTTCAAAGGGCACGTTCCCCCAACAGCTAAGATAGCGCAGTTATGTTCAAGGTGCTTATTCATGTGAAGAGTCTGGGGGCGAAATCATTCACCGACACAGAGGACACTTCACGCGCTTCCTCTAAAGACGGAGGCCAAAACAAACAGCCGAGGACGTGGGTATGTTTAGGTGACAAAGCTGATCCTGTTCACCCACTGGCAATACCAATTAACCCCGAGTGTCACATTCTGTCCGACTGTGAGCAGTGACCGCAGTGGCACGCTTGAGGACCCTAACGGGCTGTTTCGCCGCCCGCGAAACGGCGACGGCAGTCAGCAGATTCGAACGCTCCGAAATCAGTGATGTCATTGGGTGCCACGCAAAACAAACATTTGCAGGGGGCTCTCATCTAAGGCAGAGCCAAGCAGCACTTCAGCATTAGAGCGAACCTGCAGGTTAGGCATTTTCTGTAAGCACCTCTAGCCCTAAGAAACATAGGAAGTGAATTAGCAAGCTCCAGCTTGTTTTTCTCAACTTTCTGCCACGTAACCATAATTATACCGATGAAGAGTATAGAATAATGACTGTAATAAAGACAACATTTGCCATATTTTACCTTTATAATACCTTATTTATATTTTGGCACAACAGCTTCGTATTTTATACTAAAAGTTTTTAACTCTCAGAAAGGATCAAGGATGCAGGCTTTTTATTGGTCATCGTACAAGTGGATCACACAATACTTGATTGGTCATCGTGCAAGTGGATCACACAATATTTTATTGGTCATCGTGCAAGTGGATCACACAATACTTGATTGGTCATCGTGCAAGTGGATCACACAATACTTTATTGGTCCTGTAGCTTCTGTAATAACACAAAAAATAAACATGCATAACATACAAATACATCTATGAATCAACAACCTAGTATTAACTAAGTGCTATACAAAATTGGAATACTTATGTCGGCATTCTCTGAGAAACATTTAAGTTTATAATAAACTGTAGTTATTGCACTGTGTCAAACATAATGTATACAGATATGAAGGTTTCCACTGTGTGGAAGGGTCAGGCAGGCACAGCAGCATTCAGTGCTGGGGGGGGGGGGCAGATTGTGGGTAGGGTATAGTGATTGCAGGTGGAGCTCAGCCTGGCAAGAGCTCTAGGGTAGACGCTGTTTCTGAGACGGGCAGAGCGGGCCTGTATGGTCCTGTACCTCTTCCCTGATGGAGGGTAGAAGGTGGGTGTATTGGGACACTTCACCATTGCACTTTTATGACAACCCATTCTAAATCCATAGGGATTAACATGGAGTAGGTCCCCCCCCCGGAGGGCTTCCCATACGATTTTGGGGTATGTCTGTGGGAATTTTTGCCCATTCATCCAGAAGAGCAGTTGTGAGGTCAGGCACTGATGCTGGACATGAAGTTCTGGCTCGCAGTCTCTGTTCTAGTTCATCCCAAAGGTGTTTGATGGGGTTGAGGTCCGGGCTCTGCGTGGGCCAGTCAAGTTCTTCCATGCCAACCTCACACCTAACCATGTCTTTATGGACCATGCTTTGTGCACTGGGGCACAATCATGCTGGAACAGAAAAGGGCCTTCCCCAAACTGTTCCCACAACATCGGAAACATAGAATGCATAAAAAACATAGTCAGGCAATATTCTCCTTGTGTCTGCCAAACCCAGACTTGTCCGACACACTGCCAGACAGAAAAGGTTGTCACTACAGAGTCCAGTGGCGGTGTCCTTTACACCACTCCATCGGACACTTGGCATTGCGCTTGGTGATGTCAGGCTTGCATGCAACTGCTCAGTCATAGAAGCCCATTCCACGAAGCTCCTGGCACAGTTTTGTGCTGGGGTTAATGCCAGAGGAAGTTTGGAACTCTGCAGTTATTGAATCAACAGAGTGTCTCAGCACTCAGCAACCCCGCTCTGTCACTTTACACGGTCTGCCACTTTGTGGCTGAGTTCCTGTTGTTCCTAGACACTTCCGCCTTGCCATAATACCACCATCTGACCGTGGAATATCTGGCAGGGAAGAAATTTCACAAACTGACTTATTGCAAAGGTGCCATCCCATGACAATACCAGGGTGAACCACTGAGCTCTTCAGAGCGACTCATTCATTCACAAATGCCTGTAAACCTGACCGCATGGCTAGGTGCTTGATTTTATACACCTGTGGCGATGGGTCTGAATGCAACATCTGACATTCAGTGATTGAGAAGTGTGTCCCAGTACTTTTGTCCGTATAGTGTGAGTGAAATTGTTAGCCCGCCCCCGTTCGATGTCTACTAACGTGGGCAGTCAAGAAAATGAGGAAGTTCATATTTGCATTTGTTAGCAGAAAGGTGATTCGGCCAGCTAAGTATGCTGTGGGTACAGGAACCATCCAGGGAGGCCGCAGCAAGTGCCTTCGGAATCGCAGCAGGCGAATGGAATTCTCAAAAGGACGATCGCGGGATGCTTCTAAACACCCACCCTGCCACAAGGAATTCCGCCAGGGTTCCTGCGCAGCCTGCGCTTGTGTGCTCCCACTTGCGGGTGGGATGCAGTAACTCATGTCACTTTTAAAGCGGACATGACACAAATTACACTTCTGTGGCTTGCAACACCTGAAACAAATTTGGACGTGCCCCGTTTATCTCAGCAATACTTTATTGAGAAAAAAAGACTAATTAATTGATTTCCTCACTAACAGGTAAGCACTAGGGTTGAATTCATTTTACTGTGCTTAAATACACATCGTTCCGGGGCTCCGGAGCCTATCCCAGAACCAACCCCATGGCCCTGAATAGGATGACAGAGTGTAGAAAATGGGTGGATAGATGGATGGATTAAATTCACATGCACTATGATTTATATTAATGAGAGGGGCTTCCAAAGAACAAACCAAAAAAATAAAATAAAATGTCACAAGACGGAGGTTTCAAAAATGTAATTTTGTGATCGAATTCTTATCTGTGCAAAATGCAGTTCGCATTCCATTTAAATAGGCTCTTAGACAGTCTTCGCATATATCTGTCATTGTGCTGACTTCACTATCTACAAAAACACATGCATAGCGAAATGATTTTTCAGCTCATGGTCCATGAGAAAGGGAATCCCGGCACTGATCTCATAATCACAGAAGTATTTCGGAGGGAAACAGGAGGACTTGAGATTAGAGCTTTAAAATGAGACTGAGCTAGTGGAGTACTGAGGAAATATTTAGACGGTGTGAGGAGGTTACATGGACTTACGTATATATATAGTATATAATATATGTATATGTTAGCTCTGTATCCTCTTTCGCCTTCAGGCAGTTGACCTATCAGAGAATCCGTCCTGGGGTGCTTTCAGTGTAATGCACTCTCTGGGAAAAAGAAAAGACCTGCCAATGAACCTCTTTTTAAAAATAGCCCCACACAACCCTTGTGAGAAAAAAAAAGCCATCTACCACTAATTGTCACGCGTGTCACATTCGACTGCACGACCAAACATTTCTTCACTTCAAGAAAATGCGATGGGATCTGGCAGCGCAGTAGCGTTTCAAAAAAAATATGTTTAGGTGGCTTCTGAAGTGCCTGATAAACGGCCTTGAGCGGGGGAACTTGTCAAAGGGAAGGATATCTACAGCGGTAACGGCACTGCGCTTTTGGAACCGTGCCAGGACTTTGACACACCTGAGGGAGTATCAGGATTTGACACATAGTAAGTAGTCACTTTTAGTAGCAGTTCAAGTTACTTTTACCCACACATCCGGTCCTTTTTTGTACTTGTCGAACTGTCATTCCGCTCAGGATAAAACTGCCTAAGGAGAGCCCAGTGCGGGTTTCATATATAAAGGCACTTACAAGTTGTCTGAAAAAAAAAAATGCCAAAGCTATGTATGTACCTTTAGGGGAAAAAGCGGAAAACAAAAGGTATTTTTTCGGCCAGAGACTTATCTTCATCCGCATCGGATTGCTGTTATCAAAAAGCTATAGGAAATAATTAAAATGGGTTCATTAAATGAAACTGTGCGGAACTGGCACTCGGAAATTTGGACTGAAGAAGAAAACATCGGAGGAAGGGGGGGGGGGTAGGAGTTCCATAGTCAGTTTAGAAGGGCGTCCAAGGAACCCTGCTCTGAGATATTTTTATGAAAATGCAGACATGCATTTCCAAACCTGTAGTGTGTTTTTTTTATAGGTATATGGTTTTGCACTGGGTACAACACCAGTTAGGAAAGTGGGCTTGAAGGGTTGCACTCTGCAGGGTCCTGGCTGTAGCACCTGTGAGCAAACCTGAACTACTCCCGTGAAATAATACAACGGTCCACGCTCTAAGCCGTCTCAGAAAAACGAATCAGCTAAGTAACCAAAACACAGCAAAGCACAGCAGCTATTAAAGCACTAAGCTGATCTTGTTTCGGGTTTGCTTTGAAAACCTGTGAAACCTGGTGGTTCTTCTGAGGCCAACAGATTGGATCAAGGCGGATATTCCCTTGAGAAACCCGTAATATTCGCCGTGACCTGTAGGACACGGGCCAAATCAATACGAGGCCTTACTGCATAGGATGCACTTGGAGCGCGATGCCACGCGTTGACTGTTATCAGGAAGTGCATGTGCTTCTTAAAGGTGCAATTATCATTCCTTCCAGATAAACCGAGGATCCCAGTCGAAATAAAAATAGAAAACGATCTATTAGGAAATTAACCGTTCATGCGATTGCACCGAACATCTTAAGGAACGTGATTAGTGGCTAACCCAGCATAATGTTTTAATTCATTATCATGGCCTCTTCCATCATTATTCTCCGAAGTTATCTTCCGCCCAGCTTCATGCACCCTTATCACTTATTACGTGTCTCAGATTAAAGGGGCACCTTTCATTTTCGGAAGAATGCGGTCCTTCCCTTCTACACATGGAAACATTTCCGAAGCGAGTTTGTCCCTTTCCCGGTTCTCGCTAAGCACCGGTACCTTCACCGCAAACCAGTCACTGCGCTCCAAAGCTCGTTAAATCATCCTTAATGTGAATCAGTAGAACAGAACAGCAAACTGTTGGAAAGGCTTAACTGCCGCACGACAAAGGGACAAGGAACGTTAGACTCCATCCAGTACCGTGCCTGTGGCAGTGAGCAAAAACACGGACCGAGTGTGGGTCCTAGAGGATCAGGTTGGGAATCACTGACCTAGACGGATGCTAGTACAGCATGGCAGTGCAGGGGCATCGTGCTGTACTAGCATCCGTTTGTAAACAAAGAATATGGCCGCAGCACTGGACACACACTTGGACAGACGGCCACATTTGACACGGCTCTCCACCTCTTAAGTAAACGTGACGGCTGAGAGGATGAGAAACCAAATCATGCCCCCCCCCACCCCCAGCAATTACCCCCTTGCTGAAATGCAGAAATGTCTACCTGTGGTGACACAAATTACTGTCATTTTGTTTCTGTGCAATTACAATATGCCACTGTCCTTGCCTCTCCTGCCAATATCTTGGTCTCAGTCTAGTTTGTGGGATGTTTCCCAAGTGGTGTGGTTTACAATAGCTCAAAGGCAAGCCAAAAGAATGTGTGCAATTTTGATTGAAACCATGCATTCACACTTTAATTTCTCTTGAGAAGGTTGATGTATGTCTTCCACATAGCAAACAAGCATAATGAGAATGCACATTAAGGCCTGCAGCATAGTTTGCTAATTTAATGATTCGAATGTGCAGTGTCATAATTTTACACTCATTTTCAAGCAATTCCTCAGCTGGGAAACTCATTTCTGTTGGGCAATGTCACTGTTGTTTGTTGCATTATGCTCGGTATACATGAGTAAACATAGTACATAAAATTAGCAATAATAAGAACAATATATTATTTTTTTCCATTTTATTTCTGTGCAAATAATATGTTTAATACAAGAAACTGCATACTTGGTCATCAGTGATAAAAATGTCAGAACACCACCCTTTTATTTGGAGTATTTATATCCAGGGGCATCGTGGGGGCACGGATACCCTGCCTGATTCAGGGGGCCCAGCATTAACATTTATGCCATTTGGCAGACGCCCGTAGCCAGAGCCACTGACATAAGTGCTCAGAAGTCTAGATCAGTTGACAAGGGCCATGGAATACATCAAATTATATGCAAAACTGGATGGTGTGGGGCTCAAGGTGACAGGGTCAGCCAAGAATAAAAGTATATCTATATAAAAAAAGTACACACACACACACATATATATATATATATACATTTAGTTTTAATAGGGGTCTCAATAGACCCCCTGCTAAGCCATGTCACTGTGTGATGAGCAAAATGAGAAACGGTGAAAAGGCAAAGTGTGTGTGTGTGTGTGTGTGTGTGTGTGTGGGGGGGGGGGGCAGCAAATGCCATCGCCTGGGGCTGCTGTGATCGATGCAACTGGAGACGCGTCCCTCAGCGCAGATGCGCTGGCCGGTGACACGTGTGAATCTTACACCACACAGCATTACTTACCATGCGAAAACAGCCCAGTCAATGCATGCATTTCTTAATGTCAACTCCCTATACACCATTTATACATATATTTAGTCGGTATAAAACTGTTAATATGTATATTGACAGTTTTTACCTATAAAATCTTCATTATTTGCTCAAGGCTGGAAACTAAGTTTTATGTTTTATTGAGTATTTACTACGTGGAAATAAAAAAAATCAATCTGTGTGAAACCACCATGGACTAGAATAGTGAGGTTATTATGTTTAGTTTCTATACTAATATACTGTTACTACGCTACTGAGCGCTGTAGCTGCACCCTGCACAGAGTGTGTATTGTTAATGTCAGTTTGCTTTAACTGGTTTATCGAGAGATGCATGTCTGCTTAAAAAACAGAACCCCTTTAAAACACTATTTAAAAAAATTAAGGTCCTAAATTATTCTGAAATAACATAGTCAACAAATTTGCACAGAACTCCGGAGTTGTAGCCCATGAATGAGGCCATTTTTCTGCAGATCATCAAGCTGACCAGGACATCACACACCACCATCCTAAACATGTGTGTTGCATTTCATACACCAGTATCTAAATTCATGTTTTCTACTGTACTGCGGTTTCTCACAAGCCAAAACAGGTCGTAAGTCATTTGGAAAGAAATTCTTCTCAATGCCAAGAAACCGTTTGCGTAAACAAACAAAATCAATCTATTCAACCTGAAATGAACACTGAGTGTACAACTAGCATGCTCAACAATAAAATTAAATGCTAAATGCTTTGGTCAAAATATAAATGCAATTCCATTTCCTTCGTCAATAAATTTTTTTTTTATAAGCGCAAAATGTGGTGGGCTAAGTTTTTTTTTTTTTTGCCTGTGGAGGTTTCCTTTGTATTCATAACAGATTTAAAGGCATGAAAACGTATTGCATTGTTTTGCCAATTCACAATTAAAAGGAACTTGCTAATATATGACAGGGTATTACAGTAACTCAATATGTGTAAAAATAAACTGGATTTTATTTAATTATAATTTTAATTAATATTATTAAGTATTTAATTATCCTTTTGTTTACACCATGTAAATTAGATACTACTTGTGTGGATTAGTTTATTTAAATAAATACAACATATAAAGTTAATTAATTATCGAGAAGCAAAACGATTGGACTGCCTTCAGTTTTCTGACAAGTAGCCAATGAGAGAGACTGACATCAAGCTGGTACCAATGGACACACAGTGATTTTACACATTGCATCTTCCTTACAGCTTATGGGGGGGGGGGGATCACTAACAACTTCCCCGAGCAGACAAAACAAAACAACAGATTAAGCAGAGTGTCCATTATGCCGCAAAAGATCAGAGACGAGATGGAAGATCCCCTGTCGAGCTAAATGAAGCCGTCGGAGTTGCTGCTCTGATTCACGCTGGCTTGACTGGAGAGGCAACGCGAGGGGTCATACAGTGGGCACAGCGGCAGAGAGGCCAGCCGTCACCATTCCTGAACATCCTCAAGCCCCAGACATTCCTGGCCCTGGGCCCTCCAAGGCTGTGATAGCATGGCACCAAGACACTGTTGTCCAGGAACAACCCCCCTCCCCCTCTTATGAAACAGTTTGAAGTACAGTTTTTTAAGGATACAGAACCAGTATTACTGTTTGCACGCGGGGGGGGGGGGGGGGGGGGGGGGGGGGGGGGGGGGGGGGGGGGGGGGGGGGGGGGGGGGGGGGGGGGGGGG
>JAODKN010000042.1:9898237-9927443 GCA_026774425.1 Petrocephalus zakoni
ATTTTCCCGTCCAAATAAAAACGGTTTTTATGTGTTTCGCTCGCCGCTTCTGGCATTACCCCCCCCCCCCCCCCCCCAGAAGTACACTATCCAGTTACACAACACTCGTCCCTGGAAAAGGTTTTTGTCGCCGGCTGGGATTAAAGGCCACCCGCGCTTTGTTGTCGTCGTGTTGGGGTGTTGGCGCGTGGGCCTCGCCGTCCCCTTAATAGAGCTGCCGTACTCGCTCCTAATTTCCCGGGTTCTCATCACTGTCAGCAGTCATGTTTTTGATCTCCCGAAACACCCTCCTCCCAACCCCCCCCCCCTCCTGTCTGCTGCCTGGGGAAGAGTGGCTGGCTCCATCGCTCCGGAGCAGGGGCAGACGCACATGAAGGGGGCAGACGGCTGCGGTCTGCGCCGTGCCGCTCTGTCTGCAAGGGCGTCCGTGCAGGAGCGGGCCGGCCCGTCGCCTGGCACTGCGGGAGCAGGAAGTGCAGAAGCCTGGGAGCCAGTCCGCCTGCTTTGCATTAATACCACCCCCCCACCCCATGTTTTGGGAGCAATCCATCTCCCCCTGTCCCTGTCACTCCTAAAACAGGGTTCCCACGTCTAGCAGGGTAAACTAACCTGTCTGTCGGAAACTTACTTGTGGTACATTTTCTTAAAGGCTAATTGTCAGCGATGTTAGTCAGAGCAGGACTCTTACGAGCAATCTTACGAGCATGCGAACGTTGCGTAATTTCTGGCTGTTCCTCTGGCAGTATCCGAGCCTCCTTCAGATCGTCTGTGGGGTCTGGATGGAATCCCAGTGAGACACACAACGGCCGACTCATGGGACAGAGTGGGGTGTTGATGTTGGTGACAAAATAATTCTTCCACGAAGCCTGGCGAGTTTATGGCCGTCCCGCCACAGAAATAACATAAAAACTGCTAACTCTGGTTCCATTAAAAAACCAACGAAGTGTCTATTTCATAAGAATATTGTTTAGTGGTTCTGAAATTCAGACCTACTGATATGACCACTGAAATAATTTATTTATTCGCATTTTCCCGAACTCCTCGCTAATCAATCCCTGCAACTAATAGGAAGCAAGTAATGGAGGTCAATTATTACCCACCGCAAGCAGTTCGTAAACGGACTAATTATGGAATGTCGCGTTCATTAGCACTAGGGCTGTGTTTTTGAGGGTGGCAATAATCAACACCAGAAAGGCCTTAAAATGTTCTAAAACAGCTAAGGAAAAACAAAAACATGCCACATTGGGTATTCACGTCAATATTGTCAGACAATCTGAGTTTTATTGCCAGACCAGTGAAAATGAGTTTATTGCCCTTAAGCGCAGCATTTCTCAGCAAGAACACGAGTGATAGAATAAAAAAAAACGATTGCTTTGGCTACGTTTTAAGCGAAAATAATAATAATAATAATAAGAAGAACATTGTTCTAAAAATACAATATATAGCAAAATCCTGCAAATAAAGTGGTAATCTGCATGATTGGCACCAGAACCTCACAATGATCAGGGGGGCGAATATTTACCCTAAATGAAGGTTAAGAATCAGTCGTGATTGTATCAGCAGTGGATGATATTTCATTCTAATTAGTTTTTGGGTGATAAGGCTTCAGCGAGAGGGGTCTAGGAAGTGCGGAGTGCTGACATCCAGTGTTATCTCTTCTACCCCGCAGAGATCCTGTCCCCGGCTGGAGTCAATGCACTTCAAGCCAACCGCCTGGCTCTATTTAATGTCAATAAGAAAGCAGAAAAGCCGGAGGAATGAGAGAACGGCCGATGCCACTTTCCCCTGATGAGACACGAGACTGTTTATCAAAGGAAGGCAATGCTGTCGCCTGGGATGGGAGAACGCAGCTCCTCATCTGGTGCCCAGCCGCATTCACTTCCAGAGTCTTTCAACATTCAGATATAAGTCAGATGTCCTGACAAGCTGCCTGGATCTTCTTCAGATTACTGCCAAGGCAGACGGAGTGGGCAGGGTCAGAGTAGCAAGAGTGGTTAAAAATAGCCCAGTTTTCCATTACGAAAATACATATCGGGAGTCCGGCATTTTACTTAATGAAAGTAATTCAACTGACACCGTGGACAAATGTGGGCCGAACATTTATGGTAAATGTTTAATGTACGTTTTGAACGAACAAAGTCAGCTGTTCATACAAAAAAAAAAACGAAACATTTTTTATTCAAGATGATAGCTTACGACATCTGTGCCATAACATGCGGCGATAGTGAGTGACCATAACAGCAGGGCTACCGGACGGATTACCCAGGACAAAGCTCGTAATGTTGAAGGCTTCCTGGATTGATGGTGTTCCTACAGTAGGGACGACGGCCCAGGCTAACAAGATAGCTATATCATGGACAGCATACAGGTAACGTTAAAGTCCAATATCACTAATCTGCTCATATTACTTGCCTTTTGCCTTTCAGTATATTTACAATTCTGTATATGAATCAGTATATTTCACACCAACTAAGTCTCCTATATTCCTGAAGCTAAGACAAAGTTAAAACCCGTGACTGGAGGTCTCTCAGCCTCGTGTGCACCGTTTACAGTCAAATACGGTGGCAGTTTAAGATATATTCACGCCTGCACCGCAAAATAGCAGTAAAAGTCAGAATTAGCCACCATATTCAGGCTAATTAACTGGGAGACTAAGTGCATTTCTACAAAACATCACGTCTGTAATCCATTATGGCCCAGCTCAGGGCTAACTGCTGTAGGAGGCCCTCAGTCACGCTGCTATCGAGTAGGAAGGCCGCCTAGCAAATCGCAGCTAGACCGCAGAACACCTCGATTCAACAAACGAGCCAAATTCCACCCCGAAACAAAGACGACGGCTGCCAGGCCAGAGCACACATGCTAATGGATTCCAAATGGAAACAAATGATTCCACAAAATGCTCAATTACAGCAAAATAAGCAACCTTTTTAACAGATTTTCCTCATGGTACTGAAACTGTTCATTAACAATATTATAGTAAATATGTTTTTTCAGAAAAAACTAAACGTTAAGCAAAACGATATAATTAATAGTATCATTTGAATTATTAGTGAAATTAGTTATAAATGGATTCTTAAAGATTTTCCTAAAGAATTTTCGGTTTACTTGAATGCTATGATCCACGGTAATAGCTCTAGGTTAATATATTTTCATGTTATATGTTATACTAATTTGCAAATGAGTGTGTGTGAATGGTGTGTGAGTGTGCTCTACGATGGTTCGGTGCCCCACCCTGGGTTGTTCCCTGCCTTGTACCCATGAATTCAGACCACCCGCGTCCCTGAATAGGACAAGCAGGTACAGAAAATGGATTTTGTGAAGGTCTAGCACCAACGGCATTTCATTGTGTCATTACCATACAATGATGCATGTGAGGTAGGTATTTATGTACACACAGTCATTTTGGGTTAAGGGTTTATCCACAACCTCATATAGATGAGTTAGTTTTATATGCCGAAGTGTGTTGAGTTCTTCTGAAGCTTCCACAACATTCTCGGCTGGTATCATTGGAAGATGCTGTACAGTGGTCCCTCGTTAATCGCGGGAGTTACGTTCTAAAAATAACCCGCAATAGGTGAAATCCGCGAAGTAGTCAGCTTTATTTTTTACAATTATTATAGCTGTTTTAAGGTTGTAAACCCCCTCACTACACACTTTATACACTTTTCTTAGCATCTTCCTCTGCCTTTTGGGTGCTACAGCAGGTGCCATTGATGGTGCAAAACGTTTCGTCGACATTATTGGGTTTGTTCGGGGAGAAAACTTACAAACATACAGTACAGCACTTCAGAGTCACACTGCTAGCGATCGAAGATTTATGTTAATTTGACAAGCTGAACACATTCTGTACTGTATGGGAGACACGGCATGGAGGAGATTGACTGACAATGGTCTACAGCCAGTCAGGACCCAGAAAACAATGCGCTGATCAGGATGCAGAAATGCGCTGTAAAAAAAAGCATGCGAAATTGCACAAAAAAAAATCCGCGAAACTGCGAGGCCACGAAAGGTGAACCGGGTTATAGCGAAGGACCACTGTATTATGATTTATGCCACTATGATTGTTTGATTATTACAGCATTCATATATAATTTTTATGTTATAGTTACTCGTGATACATTTTGCATTTGCTAAAATCTGTATACTGTAAATACTTTACTTGTATTTTTAACTGCAACTTATGTCACAGTCTGCCAGTAAAGTATATTAAGAATTTGATCTAATGTGAAAGATTCACTATTTGCCACCGTTGGCAACAAAAAAACAAAACAGTTAATTGTAAAATTGCACGGCGTATGGTGGAAATGCTTGGCATCTCATTCCGTGGCGATGGAGCTTTAAATCTGTGAAGGGTTGAAATTATCATCCACTGAGCCTGTTGGGTAGCCTCTGGGATGGTGTGCTCAAACACACGGCCGCAGACGTCAGCACAGTACTGACTACTCGGCCAGCAAAGCAGGGAACACAGGAGTCGATTTGTACAGCTCTCAGATTCCATAAAAATAACGAGGCCAGGAGATCAGCAAAAGCAACAGTGGAACGGGTGTCCAAGCAGGCCGAGAACGAGTCCCGGTTGGCCCGGAAAGCCATTTCTGACACTGCCCCGGTACCAGGAGCAGCACTTCTCAGCCAAAGCCCGCACAGAATTGATGACTAACCTGTTCTGACCAACATAATTTCATGGCATTTGACATTATTACGGTACTTATTTATGGTCCACTGGAAAAGAGAACTACTATTCATTAGGAATAATGAGTACAAGCTTTACTATTCCCAACATTACTTGGCACAGGGCTGCTGTAAATCAGAGCCTGTTTAGAAACAAGCCTCATGTCTCCCAATTTTCCCCTTCTGCCAGTGAATAAAACACTTCATAATATTAAGAGATAAGCCACAGAAATCCCCTTGTCGGTAAGGTACTCCAGACTGATGAGCATGCAAATGACAAAAGAAATCGGCAGTTGTAATGTAGCAAAGATGAAGGCTCAGGGGACCTCTTCTCCAAGAGCTTGTTTAGTAATCAAGACAATTTCAGTAAAGTGCACTACTTAAACTGTTGATATCTTTGGCATTTCAGTTACTTATATGTTCCTGTCACAATTAACCTCAAAAAGCAAATTATTATTGAGCAGGAAGTAAACAATCAGCCTCCTGATGTCGTCAACATGCGGTTGGAAAAACGGTAGCTAATCGTACTTATTGGCTACCAGCTGACTATTCCTGCACCCTCCTCCGTATTCTTGTGGCACACCCTGCTGCCTCTATGTCTGTTAACCACAGAGAGCTCAGTCAGCCAAGGTGTGTGCTTCATGGTCGGGATGCCGTTTCACGGTTACCCCCCACCCCACCCTCAGAAACACACCCCTCTTCAGTAAATCACCTCAAATCTACAAAGTGATGCAATCCAGATGAGCCAAGTGGAAGGAGGATGCGAAAGTACAATCCCAGATCTAAGGCTCTCCAAGACCACCAAGTTGGTCTCCAGCTCCAACGGCAGCCAATAGAGGCTTTCCTGATTGTCGCACAAAAGAAAGAGCTATACAGACGTGATATAACACAGTTCTGTGAACAGTGCGTCTACTTGACATTTGATTTCTTTTACACTTGTCCTCATGTTGAAAGTCTCTTTTTATTAGCCAAAAATAACAACGTGTTTCTGCCACTTCTTCTATAATAACTGCTCCTGATTCACCCTCAACTGGTTAACAAGGTTAGCAGTAATGGGGTATAGTCTAAAAATATGCAAGCGCAGTGCGGATCTGAAGGTCACAGGTTGAGCGGCTCTGTCACGGCCCCGGCTCTTTCCTAAAGCGACACCTCCGTGCCGCCAGGCTCGCAATTTCCATTACCCCTGATTGAAGGCTAAAGCTACAATTGGTCAGTCACACAGACTCCTGTCTTCCCGCTATCCCTTTGTTCTGCCACTCTGCCTCCGTACCATTATCATTATATGGTCACTTTGAAGATTTCCAACGTTACGAAACTTTCCCAAGCGCTTGAGATCAGGCGCGCCGTAATGTCTTTCCATCAACAGTTGGCAAAACGGCTACTTCTCTCCCGTAACTGCGTCGTATATCACACAGCTACTTGGATTAATATTTATGAGTGTTACGTTAAATGTGAATATCAATAAAACACTTAAAGAAATAAATATCGTACAATACAAGTATTCAATCCCACAACAGTTTGATCCCTGGTATAAAAACGTTTCACAGTTTCGCTAAGAGGCCCTTGACGTCAATTTCCTTTTGAGTCAAATTTACATTTTGATCTCAGTCCTTCTTTATGTGCATTTATTTTGTTCCATTAGTTGCAAAGTAAAACCAACACAGGATTTGCAAGACCTAAAATATATATATATAATTACAGTGACCTGCCGACACAGGGTGCCAGAGCTTAACACCCCCCAGAGGACTGGTTTTTGTAAATGCCAAGACGCATGAGATCACAGAGGCTTAAGAACCACAACCCTCCTTTAAAGATTTTCTTTTCTAATTATAGAATGTCTTATGCCATGAAGAAGAATATTATTTTAGCGGCTTAAAACTGTTAAACTGGCTCGTGCAATGCACAAATTTGTTTGTGTCTTTGAATCGACAGTAAAAAAAAACAGTTACGGACGGTCGTGTGTTACACTTTTGAAAATGTTCATCAACCACATGAAGGCAAAGTGAAAATTTTGCCCACTGTAATTTTGTAAAAGAACTTTAGCCAGTATACACTGTGCGGTCGGTATATTTAGACATACCCTGGCATTTATATCGCATAACAGATGACCCTGTTGTGCCTATCCAACTGAAAGAAGATCTTGGCATGCTCCTGATTGTTTATTTATGCACGTTTCAGGTCAAATACACATTTTTAAATAATAATTCTGTGCCTCATTGACCATCAATCATGTTCCTGAGCGGAAATTTCTGCAATAGTTTTATTACAAGGTGGATGACTCACTTCTGACTCCAGGGTCACGACTCGAGATAGAAAACACAGCTGTGTTACGGCACTTTAATGACTGAATTATTGCCCGAGTCTTACACTGGATTTCAGATAATAGCTGAATCGCTGATGGAAATACATAGGAAAGCATTTATACTGTTTCGCAATCACTGTACCGCACACAGTCCAAACAATGCAAACGCATTTAAATGTAATTCCCAGACTGTTATTGCTGTTTGGTGCGGCGGCGCTACAAAGGTGGACTCACATACAGGTTACCATGGCAAAATCCCCAGATAAGCTCGTAACTTCAGGCAACAGTGTGGTGCAGTGGGAGGAAGCCAGGCCTCCGGTATCCCGGCAGGAGGGCTTAGTCCCTGTTGCTGCCTCTCTATGCGTGCATGTTGCACGATCTTCTTGTATTCGCATGGTTTTCCTCCTATAGCTGAAAAACCAGCATCTAAATGAACTGGTGTCTCACATCTCTTAGGGATGTGATTGTGTGCCCTGGGAGAGATTGGCATCCTGGCTGTGGTACGGTTAGACTTAGATTAGACATGATTAATCCCCTGGGGCGGGTATGGGGGGATTCCTTATTTATATATAAAGAAAAAAATAGACATAAAATAAATAAGAATAAAAAAAATAACCAGTAAGGAAAGAGGTACAAAAATGTATAAAATAATGTAAATAGGAAATAAAAATCAACAGATTAAAGCATCTTCCATTATTGTACAATATTATTTATAGTGGAAAAAGGTTGTGCCATATATTATAGTGTAGCTGTTATATTGTACATCCAAACTGAGCATTACGGATACTATACGGATGGGTGAAGTACATTGGGTGTATTTCTATGTACATATAGCAGCAGTGCAACAGGATTTGTGGAAAGGGCACAGATAAAGGGTCATGGTTATTCCCTCTAATGGTCCCACCCTGATCCCAGGTCGTCATGAGGACACGGAGAAGGCAGGCACGTAAACCCGTTATGCTGAGATCTGTCGACCCAGCTCAGATTACGTAACCCGTGCCGTCATTCCAAATCTCCAAACGGCTGTCCTTGGCCTCTGCTCTTCTCCCCCCGTGGGATAAACTCAGAAGATCCTCTCTATTCTTCTGTCTCCATGTCACACTGACCCTGTCACCATCCCGACCCAAGAAAAATGTTCCAGTTTAATCAGCTTAAGGAGAATTTATATGAGAACCATCACTGTAATCACCGCCATTACTCTTCACGTGCGTGTGGTAGTGTGATGAATTACCCCCGCTGTCAATTATTGGACAAACCTTTTTTCCCCCAAATAGGCAGAAAATATATTTGAACAGAACATATTTGGCAAGCAGCAAAGGTGATGAGATCCAAAGCCTGTGAAAGACTAACATGGGCTTGAAATCAATTTAGAGCGAGGTGAAGACGGACAGCGTCATGATGAAATCCGGCTTGTTTTCCTTTAAGATTTCCCTCCTAAACTTTTAGACACCTGAGAGATTAAAGTCTTTGAGAAGATAATCCGTCTTTTTAAATGAGAGCCGACACGGGCAGATAAGAAAAGGAGAAAACAGTTGGCAGATAATAACTGGGAAACACTGAACGAAACCTGTCCCCCAAGGACAAAATCCCATCATTTGGTGGTATTTGGGTTTACAAATATTATTTGTCCACTTCTCACTGATGTTGGTGTCATGTCATGCCACAAGCTTGGTTGAAAGTTAGCTCTAAGAGGACACGACTGCAGACTAATGACTTTAATGACATGTAATGGGCCTAGCCTGAGACTGAGCAAAATCACATATGAGTGGTTAGTAATCTTCCGACTTACATTTAGCTTACAACGTCTCTTCAGCTCAAAAGGAAATCCTATGTGCACCGTACTGTTCAATTAAATTAAAAAAATCATTTATGGCAGCTATTGATAGTATGGCAGCTAGTATTTAATATTGCAGCTAATATTTCTTTTGATATTGACAATTACATTTCTTTTCAATGTTCTTTAATATGATAGCTTTGGGAGCCTTTGACAACAGTGAGCATCACTGCTTCAATCAGGCTCTGTCTACAGATTTTGGACTATAAACTGTCCCGTATAGAATACATTGAGTCTTGCAGCTTGTACTGACTGGGACCTTCACCGAATAAGGGCCAATAGCAGGGTAATAATAGCAGGGAGAATATATACAATGAAATCCATTCTATTATCCTCACAACTGGTACCATAGATGTAATAAGGGAATTTTTTTTTATCTTTGAAGGTACAATGCAGGTTATTATTATTTTTTTAAATCAAGCTAATGAATGAGATTCATCTAAAGCCTTCAATCCTTCAGTTTTGATCATTGCACAACAAACGATTCACAGGAAATGAACCAGAAAAAATGATGTTCCTGATTTGGGAGGCCTATTGAATTAAACCCGGCCTGTCCTAGCAGGTCAATGCAATCCAAATGATGGAATGATGGCCCCATAACAAGTGGTTTGGTACACAGCTGGATAGGAATACCACAAAAGGAACACCTATGAGAGACCAGTCAATCCCAACTCCACCTACTCATGACGAATATAGCAGGGATATGAAACTGATTTTCTTTTTTATTCATAATATATTATCATGACATCCCCTCCGCTGCTATCTATTTATACTGTCGACATTGTTATTTACATGTCATATTGCTGCCAGTATTTATTTGTTTCTTGTCTATTTACATCTTCATTACTGCTGCAGCTTTTTACACATTACTGCTACTCTCAGCTATATTACCATTGCATCGCATTATTAATTATTGGGCTGTGGGGAAACACGCATAAAGAATTTCATTGTATTTTAGTACGTCCTGTACTTAATACGTACGACAATGAAACCCTGATTCTGAATCTGACTGACTTTTGTGGAGGCTTCACTAGCGAAGACTGCAGTTCCTTTTCTGGATTTTCGGACCCTGCGTCTGCATTGTTCACATTGTTTTGTTCTGGACCCAGTACCCATGTGAGCCAGTCTTTCATACATTAACCATGCATGTCAGTGAACACCACAAATTCTCTTTCATTCTGTATCTGTTTTCTGTGCCCTTACTGTACTACAGCTCCTGATGTTCATTTGCACTCTGATGCTTAACTGCATTTATGTTTTTTTTTATTGCCAATGAATTGTATTTATTACTCTGAATTTTTATCTTTACGGCATTGATGCTTTGTGTTTTTATATTTATGTCTTGCATATGTGTGTTTTTAAGTATGACGCACCGTTCGAGACTACGACAATGTGACAATAAACGTCTTGAATCGTTTCACTCCTAGTGTAGATCTGTTACTCTGACCACCTCTAAGACTCAACACAAGAACAACTAGCCTGATACTCGCCATATCAGATGTCCTTCCCGAAGGGTCTCGAGTTGGTCGGAGGTGTAAGCGCCTGGCAGCGATAACAATGGGAATGTTTATCACTGCGGCTACAGAAACCTGCTAAAAATGAATCACTGTGTAAGCGATAATTCCACCTATTCGTCTCCATGCAGCTCATCCGGTACAGGGTCACAGGGAGCACGGGCAAGTGGCTTCAACAAATGCAACAATATTCCGTCACTGAGGCATCTGTCAATCACATGTTAGCATTATTAAATGTATTGTTGGAATATTACACTTTGTCTGTTTACGAGCAAGTCCTTCTTTCACAGACCCTGCAAATATAACTTATTGTCGTCTATAAAAATGTCATCAAATTATAACAATTATGATGACAATCGGGATCAGGAATAACATCGTTTAACAGTTACTATTGTTAAATTTTTTATTACCTTAATAATGACTTTATAATAACCACTTTCTACTACTTGCATGTGCCAAGGCCATTACACGTAACGACTGATTACCGTTTATGGAGCATTTGACTTCCATCACAGAGGCTTAGCGTACACTCATAATATCACGAAATTTTAAATGAGCCTTGGCGTTCAGTAATGTTTGCGGGAACCTTTTCAAAACACATGCAACGTCCCTTTAACTTTCGTTAAAGATTATAACGTTAAACAGATTTTATGCAGCATCAGCCAAAATCCAAACAAGAAGGAGGCAAGCGGGCGCCATGTACTTTGCGCCGTTTGCGTTTCTCTTCCTCCTCTTTTCTCACAGTTCGGCCCTTTCTCCAGCTACTGTGGCCGTTATTTAATTAAAGTGCACCAAGAAGAAATCTATGCACCGCGCAGTCCAGCAGAGCAGTGCCCCATAAAGGAACCGCAATCTAATCTCGCCGACAGGTTTAGTGTGTTCCAGGGACTGGCTGTTCATTAGCTCTGCCCACCTTTTTAGTCATTATTGCACCGAATTAAACACACACACACACACACACACACACAATGATTCTATTTTTTTGCATATAAAATGGCAAGAACGCTGTCTCAGTCCTCTTCTGGAGGATGGAGTGCTCTCTAAAAACAAACAAACAAGTAGACAGGAAGTCTCTGATACATGTATAATTTTATCATATGAGGTCACATTACATAAAGTCAGAGGGCACACACACACACACACACACACACCATCTTCCTTGGAGGAGAAAGACAGTACAGTTAACCCTGTTTATTTTCGTTTTTTTTTGTTTTACTTTTTCATTCCTTTTAGTTTATTGGAAACATTGTAATGTGCCAAAAATATGGCATTGTTACGTAAATGGTACATGTAATTTGCTTTATTACGCTTGGCTCCAGGTGAACTAGGCATCGCAAGAGACAAACAAAAACAAATTTAACAATGGACGCTTTGTTGGGAATTACAGCACACCAACAGGCCCGGCCTGTTAAAATTGAGAACATTTCCAGAATTCAGTCGTACTTTTAGTTGATGACGTGACTGGATTGCTGCAATACTGGAGGATATTTTGCAAGAAAATGAAAAAACCGCCGATGGGTCAAAAATAACAGCGGGGAGTGTGAAAGACTTTTTAATGATGCTTTAAATCAATTACCAGAAAAATGTGACCTTACTATCACTGGTGTGAAAAATAGAAAACTTAAATAGCAAAGTGTTCCTGTTACTGGTCCCAGAGCTGCATGTTTCAGAATCTGGTTCCCTGTAGGACGGGTAAATATTTGCTCTTGAGTCAATTTCATTTGACATTGTACTACCTACTTCCATGGAGGTTATGACATACTTATACTCAGTTCTGCTTTCTGACTTAATTGTGTAACCTTGGATATCTAAATCCACCAGGGAATACTTGTGTATTGTAGCTGTAGTTAAACAAAGGGTTCATATGAGTAAAGTGCATTTTATTTGAATAAGGCATGGGCAAACTCACAATTGTCTCTCTGTCATAGATGGTGGGTGAATGTTATGGTGCTCAGCAACACCTGACTGAGGCGGGCGAATCCCGTTATCTGGGAATATTTATAAAAATCTCATCTTCCAGTTCATAGGAGCAAAGTCAGTACTCAAGTTTGAAACACATTAATGTTTAATACACTCTGGTGACCACTTATTCACTTCACTTTTGACGCACCATGTCAAACAGCATCTTACATAAAGCAAAGTTGTTTCACTTGGCATATAAAGCAAAGCAAATATTATCATCTTATGAATTCTCCAAAGCATAAATGTTTTCTTGATAAATGAATGCAAGTCTCTATCATCTCCAAAACAAAGCTACAATATATATATATATATATATATATATATATTGAAAAAGTTCTGGATATAAGCTGTAGTCGATCAAACCTATTAAAAGACAGGGGCGCCTGTGTGTAGCTATACCACGCTAAGAAGGAATCTAATTTAAATTTCAGTCTAGCATCATTCTACCACAGGCTGACCGCTGAGTGCTTAAATGGTGTCATAAATAATCACCACATAGGACTGGTAGACCACAGTCTTGACCAGGGCTCCAGTCCTGACATACATCTCCATTAAACCCATGGTAGCCAGACCACCATCTCAAAAGCCAGTCGTGTGACTTAACGGTCCATTGTCAGGGGGCCGACATGTTCTTCGGGCTCTGACGTTCTCTTCACACTTTGTTTTGTTGACTTTGGCCAGCTTCTCATTGAATAAACCTAACCCATCCAGCCAAAATGTAGCTAAACACGTCAGTTGGTTGGACAAAGTTAACGAGATAAATCATACAATATGTTACAAGAATGGCAATGCCTTCGAATAAATTACTGTCCCACATTGTTAGCTTAATTGTGACCCAACTCATCTACTTTAGATGACTTCTTCATATATCTTTTTGAAAAATATTATGAAAATCCCAGTGGATCAACACTAATATTTTGTAAAAACAAAGAAACATCATATAGTGATATATTTAGACTGTATCTCACATATATCTGAAATTCCCAAAATATTATAATCTTCAATGTCTGTTTATGCTTATTTTATATAGTAAAGGTGTTTCATTTTCACACTCATTGCAAAATGAACACCTGTACCTATCTTGGATTACATATTACATAATAGAGGCAAAAATTTACATGACAGCCCCTATAGTATCATATTCTGAAATGAGATTTTAATTTTGACCCCCAATGTTTGCAATCATACAACAGACCTCACAGACATTAAACCACATTCAAAGACAATCTGAGTGACAGGCAAATGTGTATACTGAAGAAATATGGTGTATCAAATAGATCAAAATACTAAGAAAATTAACATTATTATTATCCATAATTTTTAAGCAGAAACATACTTTTTGGAGCAGGCATATTTCATCGCCGGCATGTAATGAGGTTTACCGCAAAAATGCACATCGAGCTGAATCATGCTATGGGCCGGGGTGTCAACCTCAAATCTTGGAGGTCTTTGTGCATGTTGGTTTTCAGCATGACCTATTCTCCTGCCTGGAAATGCTGTGTATATATAATTTATACCTATTTTCCAAAACGTTCATGATAAGATATGTAAGATAATATTAGGACATAGATTTGTAACCTGAAAATTCTGGGTTCAGTTCCTGGCAGAAATATCCCTGAACATGTACTTAACCTTCAAGTTTCCAGTAGAAAATTCTGCATTATAAAGGGCTTAAATTGTATGCTACGTTGAATAAAAAAGGTTCAACAGCTTAACGTAAAAGCATACCAAACAACCGTGACAATGTGAATGTTCCTGTGGATATAATTTGTCCGCTATAGACTTCTATAGTTTTCATTATGTACCATATTCTTCCTTTATAACATTACCATTGACAGAGCGGTGAGGCAAATCGGCAGGCTATTCCTACCGTGGGTTCTGCACTTTTGGAGTTTGCATGTTCTCACCGTGTACACGTGAATTACCTCCATGTAATCATACACCCCCCCCCCCACACTGCTGTTAGGCAAATGGCTGTCTCCTATTCTGCCCTTACTGTGTGACTGTATGCTCTCTGATTATTTTGCCTGCAGTGTCCCCTTGTACCATGTGACAGGTTGCAGGATGACCATTATTCTGCACTTTATAGGACTTTATGGAAAATGGATGATTTACGGATAATACTAGTTACTGCTCCTTTAATGCCCCGATTAATGCCTTACCAGTGTCTTGATGACCAACCATTCCTCAGTCTTGTCTGTACTATATCTCACATAGCTTGACCCTAAGCCTGAATAACTAATCTATGACATCATGAAATACTGCAAAAGCACCATCCTAGACAAGATTCTTTCCCTTTTCCAGAGGATACCATCTGTGACCCTGATCCAGCAAATTCTTGATGTATAACATCCAAAGACACCACCTCCCCCTACACACACAGTTACCATCAACCCAGCTGCAGATCAAAGACCATAGTTGTTTGTCAGCTATTGTACAACAACCCCTAACGGATGGACTTCTGGAGTTTGCCATCAGATGTAGCTAAACTCACTCAGAGCTGTTGCTTGCGCTGACCAAATCATCCTGGTATCCCTTGACTATCCACAGAGTGGAATCTAAATTAGCGAAACCTTGGTAATTTGGTCCTCGAGACAGCCAGGAACATTATTTGCGATGTCTTTTTCAGGACTGATTGATGTAAAACAAAATGATAAGACTTTTTAAACACTTACTAAATTTTGTAGATAAAAAAACCTTCAAATCCTGCAACCATGGGAACACATTAGCTTAACCTGCATGCTCTAGTAGCCAAAAATGTGAAAAATGATCTTAGTTGTAACTCCTTGCATGGATACCAATGTTTATTTTGGGGCGTCGGTTTCTGTGGTTTCAGGTTTACATCAGATAGGGTGTATTTTACGGTAGAAGAACACTTCGGAAATGAGGGCTGATATTTTTACAACAAAAGAAGATAAGGAGATGTTTTTGATCTGTAGTAATGCACGGGTCACTTCAAAACTTCAACAGGATAACGTATGGGAGACAGTATTATGTTTTTTGTGTCTCTAATACAGGTCAATGACGTTCAAGATTCTCCCAAGGTCTTGCCAGGCTCCTTAAATGAATTCCACTTTTGCAAAACATTCACGTGAATCAACACCCGCAATTACTTGGCTTGAGCCGGGCAGTTTTCGTTTCTTTTCTGCGAGTAAGCAGACCGCGGTTGGCGGGCCTGAGATGCTGCGGTCACACTTGCACTCAGCTTTACAGCTGTTTTAATGAGAGCAGACAGTCAAAGTCTCGTTAAAAATAAGACCTCTGTTCGCCGCAAACGATCCCAGCGCACAAACCACGGCATTTTCTATCATTTCATCTTAATTTCTTTTTAACAAGACTCCCTGCTGGGACTGCGTTCCACCTTAACGCTCAGAATGGTACATTCGAGAGACCTTGAGATGCTTGCCTGGCAATGCCCAACGAGGTTCTCAGTGTGCTGGTGCTGTGGTCTGGAACGCAATGGAAGGTACAATGGAAACTTACATTTTAAACGAATCAGACTCATCAGTTTTTTTTTTTCCTCACCGTAATTTATACGTGGCATTTGAGTGTAAACCAAAAAAGAAATACTACCATCATCGCAAAAACCAAATGTTTGGCAGCCGCACTTGAGAGAAAAAAAAAATGCATGATTACATTAACATGTATGCCAAATTGAGGGGCCCAGAAAGAAATTTAAGACCATTTCAAAAGTCATACATTGTACCTGCTTTAAAAGAAGTGTTTGCTGGCTGCATGTTGCGTTTAGGATTTTTTTTTAGTCCTTTAAACAGCTTAAAGTCTTCTCTGCGTGATGCTCCGACAGCAAAACCTTCCACCAAGGTGACAAAACACTGTTGCTCTGAAAAAACTCAGCGCTTCCTCATTCTCGCATTCCAGGTCACCGTAGCAACATTCAAATTTGAGGTCATTTTCACATTATCACATCATTGCATAAGAGCCGTATGAATAGCTTAAGTAACGAGGACTACAGAAATAGAAAAATGTCTCACACGCTTCCTGTGCTCCATTTATCAACCTGGACTGGCCACAAACTTTTACACACGCCCTCACAAATCTCCTCTCGGCACCGAGCCACAGAGTGTCTGAGTGGTTGCTTGTAATAATATAATAGAGGCTCATGGCGGGGGGGGGGTTATTGTTCCCATCCAGGACAAACCTAAAACTACATAAATAAAAATGACAAATGTAGGATGACTGGATTTTTGCAGTAAGAAAATTAGTGCCAGCGTACTGCTGACTGTCCTCTCGGGCTGTACTGCCGCCGGACACGCGGGGGTATCGATGGCATATAGTCCGATGCCCGAGACTCTGCTGTATGATACACCCCTTCATTAGAAGAGCCAGACTGCTGAGTTTCTACTTTTCCACACACCCTACATTTCAGGAATAATAAAACGCTTGGGTGGGATGTCATTGAGAAAGAGTACTTTACTAAGTTTGTGTGTCAGTTAAACCTTAATTTGGGTTCAAACAGATCAAGTACATCTCTGAAATAACAACTTACACCACGCATGGAGATTATAAAGTGCAGCAAACATACAACGTATAGTTTAGGAAACCATAAAGGATTTCATTTAAAATGGCATATTTATAAATGGCACATAAAAATAAAGTCGGCATTACGGGTTTGCGAATGCCAAGGAGAAAACCTCCCTTATATTAACATTTCCTGAGATTACTAACTTATATTTCTCATAGTATAAACAAATACCTTGAAGCATATGTATAAATATGAATGTGGTGTATAAGGAACTGCTTACTGAAACAGTACCGAAACATAATCTACCATAGAAAAAAAGAACAGAAATATGTATATAACATAAGATGTATATAACAAAAGAAAGCTGCAGGATTTAAATAACACAAGAAAGCACTTCTGTTTATCTACAATTCTCCCGCATTCCAATACATTTCCCGAAAAATTTGCATCATATACTAGATACCTGCAGCTGCAAACATATGAAAAAAGAACCGCGTGATGCTGTAGTTAGAAATATCATCCTAATCACTTGCTGATTATCTAAATACAATGAAAACCATCAAGACATGATAGTTAAATGTTTCAATATGCGGTCAAATTAAACTGCCTTCTGCTTATTAATTGCAGTAAATGTATAAGACAGGTGTGGGGAACCTGTTCCATGGAGGGCTGGTGTGGATGCAGGTTTTTGGGATGACCTCTCAGTCAGCCAATAACAGTGGGTCCTCAGGACTGGAACTGAGAACCACTGCTTTATTATTGGCTGATTGAGAGGTCATCCTCAAAACCCGCACCCACACCGGCCCTCCATGGACCAGGTTCCCCACCCCTGGTATAAAATAAATGAATATATAGGTGTATGTAACATACCTCTCACTAGAGGGCAGTTGTGAGTATTCTGTGTGCATAAGAAATCCCGTGGGCCAGGAACAGAGACTTGTGGAACACTGCATGCAATAAACTTGCAAACTGCTAGCTATGTTAATATAGTATTCTACAGCATATAACATAATGGGTCTTTTAGCATTTTGGGTTGGAATGACTGTGCTTTGTTTGTTTTTGCTGGCTGTCAGATCAAAGGAAAACAACACATGGGTGAAACTGGAATGTTTATCTCCCAAATGGGATGTGGGATGTTTGCTACAAGGACAGTTAGCATTGCATAAGAATTAACTACATCTGCTCACCGTCGTCTTCCTGCGAACTGCAGTTTTTGCAGACTTTCTTACCAACCAATATCAACAACTCAATTATGCTTAATTGAGCAGATAATTGTTCCACTCCACATGAGAAAGAAAAAAAAAAACCAACTAAAGAAATATTTACTGCTTGGGATAATTTGCGAAAGACCTGACAGGTTGTGTTTACTAAAATAAGGCCATGACTTTTGTCCCAAAGCGAAAGCGGTTTCGGTAAAGTAACGAGACAGTGTGCATTACAGACATATGGTATATCAGTTGATTTAGATGTGTCCAAGCTTGCAGGGGTACACCATAATTTTAGACTATACATTTTTCACATGACATTATAGCATGCATTTCTAGCTTATACCGTATGCACATGAAACATAGTCTGTATTTCTGAATCACACCATGAATAAAGCCATTGTAAACGAAAGGTGTGACCTTAAACCCTCTCCACTGTAATGTTGCCATTAAAAAAAGAAACTGAATACAACATCTGCATAACTCCAGACCAAACAGCTTTTGGATGTCACAACTATGACATTCAACGGATCATTAATCTTCTTGTTTTTTGTTTTCTTGGGCTCATGTGTTGAACCCTGCTCTTAAAACCCTGCTCTCGATGAGATTAACGATTCCATTAACTCAGAAAAAAAAACACACAACGCCAAGTACCTCTGTAATCAAGTGATCTCCATTGTAATACCGCGTCCCTGAGCAGACTTTTAATGCAGGCAGCCACATCGTAATCCTGCCATATTTACAGCAGGAAAGATTTATTTGAATATGTCTAATTTCTTTACATAAAGTACTCTTAACATAGGAGTTACATTGACACACATGCAATTCAAAAAACCAAAATGTTAGGAATGTAGACAGGATACCAGTTCAGACTGTTACTGAACTGTATTGTGTACCGAATATTGTATATTGTATACAGAAACACGCAATAACTCATGTGTTTCATGGACAGATTACCAAATCTACATGACATTACTTAAACAAATTAACAGGTTTGGAAAAGACTGACATGTATGTAAACACTTTTAGGTTGTTTAGGTTAGTGTCTTAACAAGTATCCATGTTAATTGCTTTACATATATTTCCTAATAAGACCTACTGTAGTATTTATACTGAGTTTGACAGTAATGGGACAGAAGGGGAGACATTTCAAAACTGTTGATATTTAAAAATCTGGGCTGAGCAACCACAGTCAGTTACTTAAGTTACCTTTTCAGTTTAGTTGGATGCTGCAGCATACTGCTTGGTGTCTCAGATATGAAATGTTTCATCGGGGGTGAGGTAGGGATATGGACACTTTGGTCGGGGCACCAGGCCCAGCACATCACAGGGACCCCTGGATACTCTTGAATACGTAAATTTATGACTATGCATGTTGTACCTGAGTTTTGACATGGTTTGCAAGGGAATCCATAAAATAAGAAAATGTTTTATTGTGTGTGTGTGTGTGTGTGTGTGTGTATATATATATATATATATATATATGTGTGTGTGTGTGTATATATATGTGCATCTCTGTAGAGTGACTTGAATCCACATTACGTTATGCATTGGCTGACACAAACATGGGACAGGTGATTATTTATCCCCTGGGTCTAGATAGTCATTGCTGTCCTTCCATCGAGTTTCCTCCCCCTGCTGGTGAGAACATTACATACATTACAAAAAGCATCATTCTCCTCCAGGGGATGATTCAGGATTCTTTTCTGTATGTGGTCTTTTCATCATCATAAGATTTTATAATTGCAATATAATGACTGAAAAGCAGAACGTGGTTTTAAAATGGCCATTCGGGCATACTAATATCACAATGAATATTAGTTTCATGATAAATGCCTGAAAGCATTACGTAGCAATCTGGTACTGAAAATATCGTTTCTAATGTATGATTAATACTTTATGTAATATAGTATCTCAATGTTTCTCCTGTTTTTATACAAATGAAGGTGCAAAGTTATGCTCATGGAGCGATCCGCCTGTGTTTTGTAGAACGACAAAAAAACGAAATAAAAGAAATTCAATCGACTGGCAAGTAGCAAGCGCCATCTAGTGTTAAAAAAACAAATGAACGTTTAATAAACGCCCATCTCTTTCCACAGACAACTAAATCGGTCAAATAGACAAATAGACATAAAAACGAATGTCTGGGAAAAAATAAACATTTTCTTTTCTTACTTAACTTTTTTGTTAGGGTTAAATAATTACAACCAACCCGGAATAGTAACCTTTCCTTTACTAGTGTAAAGGCTTATGTAAAAGAAAATATTTGTTGATAGGATGCAAAAAACTTAAAAACGAAGTAACCCCTGAAACCAAACAAGGTGATATAATTGCTACTCAGCTTTTAGTGTCTCAGAGTGTCAAACTAAAATTAAATGAAACCTTTCTGCATTTAGCGGCTGTCTCTTGAAGAATGTATCTGAATTCGAGGCAAGAGAGGAACGCAGACAGTAAAAGAAATTTTAATGAGTTTGTAGGAAATTTTTAACTTTGTTGCAAATCTGTTTATTGTCCTGTTCCACTCAATATTTTTTGTATGGTTTATTTACCCAGAATAGCCAACACGGGTGCATTTGTTTGTAGGAATAAAAATTATTTCATATTATGTTCAATTTTGAATACTGGCTTCACTTAATTGAAGGGCACTTCTAAACTATGCAGAGCACAACATACTATTTTACACTTGCAATTTGCTTTTTAAATAAACAAATTAACAAAAACAAACAAATGATAATTGTAGTCACACGTAAATAATTTTATAGTAACTCCCGTGATGTTGTGCTTGTGACTGCCAATCCAATGAAACAATGTTAAACTTCCTGTAATATGAAATTAATAACCTAATTTGTAATAGTAAATAAACCCGCATAATAAATAAGGTTAAAGACCACTGAGCTGTACTAACACACCACAAGTTCTCCATCCACAAACAAGACACACAAGTAAGATAACAAACATTTTATTATTCTGGGACACGGAAAAGTGACTGTCAGCTGTGACAATACAGACTGCCATACATTTAGATCTCTCGAATGTAAAACATAAATAAAATGAAATCAGATTCTGAGAATGCATACTGTCAAACACCATTATGACGTCATTGTATTCTATGTCTCCAGAGTCACTTTCAAGGATCAAAATCCACTTGAAAATGAATTTGGTGGCTGTCATCTTTTTCTTTTGCGTGAAAGTTACTGACATAAATGTGCAGACGTTGCAACAAAGTTTAGGTAGGTGAGCATAACTGAAAGAGTACCCCACTGTTAATTCATCTAATGTGACTGTCAGATCAAAAACACATCCAATAAATTGGCCACATCATACTGATACTCCTGACATATACATATAAAAATGACATTAGGCAAGGGATTGTGCAATCCCATGAGAAGAAAACATTATGCAAAAAAGAACCAATCTCATGGTTTAATTATGTTTGTCAGAAACCCTGTTGTTTATAAATTGGGTTGTTCCAGTGAAGCCAGAGAGGAACATTAAACAAATACTTCTATTTCCAATTTGTCATAATAAACCAGAAGAAACAAAGGCGTAGACTTGGGTATGGATTGTAGGGACATACTGTGGGAGTACCATGTGTTTGGGGGGGTGGGGCTGATTTGGTCCCTACCATTGGTGGGCAGGGTTCCGCTAACCCACTAACCGCTAATTATAGAAGCTAACTTTGTCGTTAGCAGACTAGCATTTTCACTAAAACTGTTAGCGGACAAATTAGCTTCGGCTATTTTAGTTCCGCTAGCTGTAAATTCTCTAACATTTTTTTGCAGGTTAAGTGTATAAAGTTTAACCAAAAATGTCAATCTTAAAATCACACATTTTTTCTGATCTGTTGTGAGCGTGTTGGCATACTGTTGGCTGACTACGTGTAGACGCAAGATGTGATTGGTTGATAATTTGTTGTTTTTAACGTAGTCTGGGCTAAAAGTAAGTGAACAAAGATAACATCCATTTTAACTGGGGTACCCTGAACGAAGCAGAGAACTGGGGCCTGTATCACAATGCTCAATTTCTTGCTCAGGCACATAACTTGTCAAATTCCCAGTAACCTAGTTTAAATGGATCTTTGTTCACTTACATTTTGCCTAGACTACCTTAAATATGGCAAGTTATCTGCCTGAAGAAGAAATCTTGCTCTGGCCCCTACTTATTTTCTGGGTTCTGATGGACAGAGCTGTAGACCAATAAAGAGCTCAGACCCTCCTTCCTAGTTCTGGGTAAATGGTGCCATGTTTGTTGTGCCCACTTCAATGAGGGTAAAATGTCAGCATGATCCAGGCGGAATAGGACTCCTCCAAAAAACACACTTATATCACGCAAACTGAAAGAAAGAGATCAGATTTTCTATCGAAAGAAAATTAGTTTCCAAGCTCAAAATCAAACCAAACCTTAATTCATATAATAAAACTTAGCAGTTATCATTAGCTTTCACTACATTTTTAGTGGCTTATCAGTTCAACGTTATTGAATAAAACTTTGGAGTTAGCGGATTAGCGGATTCAGTTAGCTGTGCCCACTACTAGTCCCCTGTGCCCATTGAAATCAATCATACACCTTTGAGTAATTTCTGGAAAACAATTCTGGAAGAGCAAAGTTTATTATATGTTTTAGAGCATGTTCAACATTTCAACATATAATAATTAATAATAATTATTATTATCAATAATAATAAATCACCTTTCCCACAATTACCAATATAATTTTAATTATGAAAGATTATCATAACCTGAAAAACATATTGACACTGGAATGTTTTAGAAAAAAAAATCCTTGTGTAAATGTTACCCTCCAATATCACCAAGAAGCTTTTCTGTCCAAATTTGTTAATGGACAGTAAAATGCCTTCTATGGGGGGGTCACATTTTGCATGTCAACCCCTGTCGCGAGTATTGCTATATGCAGTTTCTGCCTCTTGAAGTACTGTGAACAGCTTAACAACTTCTCTGTATTGTGGTACTGAAAGACAGGGTCATTCCCACCATTTTCCAGCTCACATCCCTCGCTTTCGCATAAAGGCTCCATCAACGACAACCCAAAGAACAGTCTAGGTGCTGCTGAAATGCTCACCGGGGAATGTTTTAAACTCCCACCTACAGATCAACACGGGGGAAACACAATAGACACAAATTCAACAAACAACAATGATCCCCTAATAAATAGTCATATCATCATCGTGCCGTTTGGACCAAGCATTATGTTTTCTAATAAATATTCAAAGAGACAAAAAAAGCAGAAAAAAAAACAGACAAAGCCGGTGCAGCTCTATGAATTTGATTCGTACATCGGAAATGCAATAGCAGCCTCATTGAATTGAATAAATATTGGTCTTATTTGATGCATTTTTTTCTCCTGTGAGAAATAGATTAGCTTTTATTAATAGTCACTAAAGCCAAACATTTTATAAATCACATCACAATGGAATAAGACATGAACATTAATTTAGTAGTGAGATTCAATTAATTGTACAGCAAATCCACATGTCTGCGTACTTCAGCAACTCATTTGCCACAAGGAGTTTTATGATTCCCAGTAGTGTTGATATATTTTTATATATAGAGACTCAAATTTAAGTCAGAGTTAAATGATTAATAAATACTGATATAGAAATACTGATAAAGAAACAATATAGGTAGCAGCACCATAAGCCAAATGTAACTTTAAAATCTGCCTTGGCAGGAGGCCATGACTTAAAGGCAGTACACTTTTTATCGTCTACCTTTAAAAGCAGTAAGATTGTAAGACCCCTAGGATTCCCTTTCTGATAGACACGCAGACATATGAACTAGCTATCTTGAAAACTGCTAAGCTGTAAGCTGTCTGGGATTGCTGCAATTAGCTCCCTTCTCGAAATACATCAAATGTTTGTGCTCACAGTGGGACTGACTCTGTAATAAGGCTGAGCGACAAAATACTTTTACTGTGTAGCAGTTTAGTCCCAAAACATTTATAAATCTTAATATTCGTAATAAGCTGATGGAAAAAAAAAATCAAGAATGAAATACAAATAACTGAACACTTTCACCAGTGACGCATTTCCAAAGCAATTAATGCATGTTCTGTGGTTCTGCATATTATCTTAATTTTTATTCAGTGAAATCAGAAGCAACACGGCTGTTCAATATGTATATGGCACTAAACCATCATTCTGCCTCTATAAGGGGGCAGGCTGAGGCAGGACCAGGAATGCTCGCCGAAAATAATGTATGAGGAAATATTTGTGTTAACTTAACTTGATCTTATCTTCACATTTGAAGAGATGTTAGAGTACAGCCCAAGAGATTACAGTATAATAGATGATGGCTCTCTGTTTTCCAAGCTCAGAAATATCAATCTATAAATGCTAATATCAATTTAAAACCAGACGAAAACGGAATGTGACAAATATGGCACGTTGTGACAGAGCAGATATCCAAAACTGAAAATGTAACCGCAAAGTTATTAACGGCAATATAAAACGCTAAAAGAAAATTACTGTAATTTTTGATTTCCGTCCAAAGCAGTCTCAAGAACATTTTTAGCTCATGGACAGAATGTCAGTCCATTACGAGGCAATTTGCAACAATTACCCATAACTAATCCCGACCTTCTGTTTTTACTCCAGAAAGGTCAATAACGCACCCCTCCCCTCTCGAATTGCTGGAATGAAAAGTGGTAATTCCTCCTATCAGTCATTATATGATTATGCTGCAAGAAGAAGGGTAATTTATTAAAACCAGTTGACAGTTATGTTTTTGATAAAAACAGTTTCTTTTAAAAGCAATATTAAGAAACCTCATTTTATCAAATTGAGCAGATTCAACTTAAGAAAAAAAAATGTCAGTGCAAATGCCACATTTATGGAAATGTAGTAAATTGAGTTACTTTAATGTACTTTAACACAGGTGTACAATATAAATATTCTCTTGCTCTTCAATAAAGACAATAGAAATTACACTTCATCATGTAATAAAACGAAAATAAAAATTACGAAAGTCACAGTTTTGTCATTGGTATGTGCAGATTGTTCCATGGCCCCATCCATAGCTCCTCTTCATCCGTGTGCTCGCTGTGCGACTCCGGCTCCTTCACAGTCCCGGTATCCACGGCGGACTCCTGCTCCTCCGCGCCATGCTCCTCGTCACTCCTCGCCCTCGTTATATTAGATTTCGAGACAATGCTATCAGGTCCTGTAGTGCTGGAGGCTAAGGATCCGCTGGAGGGTCTTGTATTTAGGTTTTCGTCTGCGGTGCCGGAGACCCCCGCGTCCCCAGGACTGTTGAGGGGGAGTTTCTCTTCATGGGTCACTGCTAGTTTATCCAGCTTTTTGAATTGCTTCCCCAACCTCGTGGGTGAGTTCACTTTCAAGTTATTGAGGTGGGCCACCCGGCGGGTCCTGATGATGGAGCCGTTCTGAGCGAGGTAGATGTTCCCGTTGATGTTGCTCTGGCTGCTGATGTTGGAGAGGCGGTTCCTGTGAGATTCTGGGGCACTGTCCTCCCCCGTAGAGCTCGTCTCATACTCTCGGTCCACCACAAGCTTGATGCGCTTCTTTCTCCCACACTAGAAGAGAGACAATGAGTCAGTTAAAACAAGGCTTCTAGAAAAGGAGCATGAAACCAGAGGAAAACCCAATTCGCCGTCAATCCTCTGCTTACTAGGACTATTACTACGTTCTATGTTTTGATCCATTGCATCAGGCATTTAACCTTCGTTTTACTGCTCATTAAACAAAACGAAGCACAAACACTAGCACTGCAATCCAAGAGTATTAGAGACATCTCACAGAACCGATCTAACGGGACATTTTAAGTGTTGACTGGGGAAAATCTGAAGCAGGAAAGCATGCAGACAGGGCGTAGCATCACGAGTTGGTGGGATTCACAGCATGTCTGTAGAAAGAGACTAAGATAGGAAATCACACTTAAGAAGAGCCACACCGGCAAATGAGACATGGGACTGGCCCATCTTACTTAAAGGCTCTGAATGTAAGCTAAAAGGAAGTTGCTGATTCTTCCTCTGAATTTGATGCCTCGGTTTCCTCTTCCTGTTCCTCATTTTCCTCAGGTGACATGCTTAAAGATGGCCGGGTGCTGCCTGTTGCCAAAGAGGCAGACACAGGAGTGGAAACAGAGGTTTTTGTCTTCTGAGAAGAAATCTCCTCCTCTTCGTCAGCTTCGCTTATAGGGGACAGTTCATTGTATTCCTCCAAACTTTCTGGCACACTGCTGCTTGCTTCGGTGCTATACACAGTCCCACTATGGGAGCTTCTGACTGTTGAGACAGTGGCACCATCATCACTGTCTTCATCCAATTCTATCTCCTCTTTTTCACTTGACTCTTCTGTTGCTTCTTCAGATTCTTGACTGAAAGACGACATGGCCTCAGATGACTTGGTGCTCTTACTTCTCCCATTAGAGGAGCTTCTGGATGTCCCTGAAGACCTGCTTCTCTTGCTACCTTGTGTGCTCTCAGTGGACCTCTCTGATGATGATCTCTTGGTCGTCCCATTGTCTGACGAGCTCCTTGACGAATGGTCACTTGTCATCTGAGAACTAGAAGGTTCGCTGGAAGCTGTCTTTGATTCAGACTTCTCTTCTGAAACTGAAGTTTTATCCTCTTCTTCATCATCTTCTTCAGAGCCTTCATCTTCTTCTGAACTTGGTTCTATATCTGACTCTTTCTCAGCTTCTGTATCGGACTCTTTTTCTGTCTGAGAATCTTTTTCGGTCTCTGATTCGGCTTCAGACTCTTCATCTGCACCAGACTCTCTCTCAGACTCTGACTCTTCCTTAGATGCTGACTCCTTTTCCTCATCAGAAACTTCCTGTTCCTCTTCTGAGTCCACAGTACTCTCATTAGCATCATCTCGATCAGAGTCAAGCTTAAGATAATCCTTATCTTTACTGGAAGGAGTACCACTACTTTTCTCTGTCACATCATCCCCAGAGTCCTCTTCCTTACTCTTGGCTTCTGAGCCGCTCTCCTCATGATCACTCTCCCCTGTAACACTCACGGAAAGGCCTTCTTCTCTCTCTTGGTCACTGGTGGGCTGGGACGCAGACTCGTCCTTCTCACTCTCTGCAGCTGACCTTTCGCTCACGCTACTCTGAGACCTTCTCCGGACCTGCAGCTTCTTGGCGACGCTAATGCGGTTCAGCACTTTTCGCAGGCGCTTACTTGCTGAGGACTTCTCATCCGACGCCTGAAAATAAGTGCCATCGACGACCACCCCACCATCCTGGCCAGCGGCCAGAGTGGCATAATCCCTCCCTTCCTTTTTGTCTTTGGAAAACATCATTGGGAATATCCGGGCTTTTTTCCACGGGGAGTAACGAGGGGCTAAAGTGCCAGATGGCTGGCCAGTGGTTTTGCTCGCGGATAATATTTTGCTGAGTTTCATAACTGATTTTAATCGCTTGGCAGCCTTTGAAGTGCCAGGAACATGCTCGTCCCCTGGAAGTTCGGGGACTGCTGGCGGGCCCCTGAAGGCCACTTTCTGTGGTGGCCGGGGCGGACCTCTGCCTCGCATGGGCCTTCGGCCCCGCATGGATACCTGCAGCGGTGACATCACTACAAGTTACGGAGGAATATCAAATATTTCACATATGCGGTTTTGATTAAAGACGGCGTCCTTCTATTCAAGTAAATGACAATGCACGTTGCTTTTCTGCTGCTGCCGCTGCTGAAAAGGTCTAATTCTTATTAGAACGGCTACAAAGAAAGCTTTTCCAAGAAGATTCGACGCAATGCCTGATGGGGGCGTAAATGACAAATACGTTTTCAGGGCCAAACACAATGAAAGATAATTGCTTTCAGATGTATGCTGTGCACTAGTCATCCTTAAATTACAATAGTAAGGAAGAAAACGCCAAAATCTGTTCATAAACTATTCCAGTTTCCTTGGAGTTTCATAGTAGCTCACTCTGTCAATAAATACCATAGGTAGACCTATATAAAACATAGTAAATATAAAAGTGTCTATATTCAGCAATGATTGATGGAAACTGCTGACTCCGAGGAGAACACTACCTCTCCCTCAGACCCTTGAGGACTGTAGTAGTAGCTGCCGTCATCTTCCATGATCACTTCTCCATACTCGTCGTACATTCCTGATGGAGATATCAACTTTCTGCGGCTACCATACTGCGGCAAGTCATACCTGGAATAAAACAATCACACTGAGGTCAGCAAAAACACATTCTGCCACGGGAGGACTGCACCAACACCACTCGTGTGTGGAGGTTAGACGATCACAGTAAGATATCTAAGCAGCTAGGAACCCCTTATGCCTAATTACCCTGGAACCCTCTAACAAGGCCAGTTTAATTGGGACTCATTCTTACGTAGAAGATTTCTCATTGATTAGCCAGGGTATAGTATGACTGAGGTGCATGCTACAAGGGCAGGTGTAGGTTGTGAAAGTCAAACCATGCTCAGTGACATCTCGCTACAGAGCCAGTGCTCTCTTAACACACAATTCTCAAGAGATTAAGAGATTACAGTTGCTATTGAGGGCCATCCCACAGCTGAAGACCACATCAAGCCTGTCTTTGAATGACATCATTCCTCACTTCGTCCATTTAAACCCTGTCCGGTGGCATAGCAATAGCAGGCCCATTTATTGAAGGTCACGGGGTTCAGATTCATATAACAAGGTCTTCAGTTTCATTGAATGCAATTAACAGTTAAAGAATAAAGCCTTTGTGAGGAGGCACAAAACTGAAATAAATTAAAATAACACCCTGTCAGTCTGTTGAGACTTTTGTAGATTCTCATTAAAAGCTGAAAAGACGCCAGTTAGGGCAATAAAGAGCAGTGTGTGGTACCGCTGTCTGGCGTTTTAGAGTTTGATTCCCCGATTAAAGGCCTCACTATCCTCTAAGAGAATAAGCTTATTGACGAAGTGGTTGGAGGAGAACTGTACTATGACAGGACGCTTAGAACTGTCTTTAGAGATGTCCAGAACCGTAAAGCCACTACATTACAGTACATAAACTGCTGAAAGATTACTATGGTAGCTACTCTGCGAGAAAAACAAACAGCATAACCTAAGCCAACAGGAATGAGTCATTGCAATTAGCAAATGTAAAGTCGTAAACTCCGCAAGCTTACATGGGGCGAGCACAGAGCACATTCTACACTCTATGAAAAAATACGGGTGGGGTGGGGGGGGGGGGGGAAAAGGAATTAAAGGGTTGAATGGTTAAAATTGTGGTCGGAAGGAGGGTGTGGTGGGAAAGATTGTAC
>JAODKN010000042.1:9932549-9946707 GCA_026774425.1 Petrocephalus zakoni
GGGGTGGGACAGGAGGTATGTCAGGGGCGGGGACAGGAGGTATATCAGGGGCGGGGGCAGAGGGGAGGGGTGGGACAGGAGGTATATCTGGCTGGGAGCGAGGAGAAGAAGATTCCAGATGTAGGTTGACATTTAGGTCGGGAGGGGCAGAAGAAGCATGTGGAGACAATGGAGGTGGAGAAGAGAAAGGAGGTGCAGAAGCGGGAGGAAGAGGAAGAGCATGAAGAGAATAAGGAGGTGCGGAAGTGACATAGGAGGGAGGGGGAGCAGGAAGCACAGGGGGAGGAGGAGGAGGGATATCGGGGGGATCAGGAATGATCTCTAAATTAATTTCATATGGGTCCACCATCTCGAGACTTGAACAACTGCAGCTGAACCTGTGCAGGACTGGAGGGCTTGGTTTGTAGCTTGGAGGAGGTGAGTCGTCACTCTGAGTAATGATCATAGAGGGGGGCAGGTCCCTGTCCAGCACACAGCCTGAGGAGCTCAGCGGCGGGGGACAGCGAAGTGCGGAGAGTGAGTGGTCAGGGGACAGGCTGGCCCTGGAGCCCAGGACCTGCTGCCACTGCCACTTCATGTCCTGCAGGGCCTGCTTCTCAAACTGCCTCGCCTGCTCCTTGACAGACAGCTTGGTCTCTGTACTTTTATTACCCGGGATATCAAAGCCGCCCAGCTGATCCTTGCTGTCTTCCGGCTCCATTTTTATCAGCTGCGTCTCCCACCGAACCTGCCGTCTGACCGCCGGTCGCTCGAGAGTGTCGTACCGCTGTGCACCACAATGCCTCTTTGGCAGAGTCCATGAGTTCCCCGATCGCGCCACAGGGACCCGGAACAAGGCCTCCTTCAAGCTCTTCCTCTGAGGATGATGTACTCCCAGTATGTCTGTCCTCCACTGTGATGCCCCCATCTCCGAGCTCCTTAGCACCTCCCCGTCGTAGAGCGGGTTCTCGGTAGTCAGTGGGTTCTCGTCGGACAGGAAGGTGACGTTACTGGCCGATTTCGGCAGGTTGCTGTGGAGCGTGCCGTTGCCGGTGGCGAGCTTGTGAGCGCCAAAGGCTCGCGAGGCGAACATGTTAATCAGATGCTGTCGGTCACCCTCCTCCAGCACACACCTCGTCCCCCTGCTTTTTTTTGGAAACGGCAGAACAGAAAGAGTCTTGGAAGGTAATGCAATGGAAAAATGGAAAAGGAGAGGGATGAACACTCCACGCTCATAATCAAGCGTAAGCAAACAACACGATACAACACACACTCTACAAAAGTCTGTGTTATTATTGTGGACAGTAAATTATTACTGTTTATCTCCACTGGGAGAGCCCCACAGTGTTCGTTCTTAAATTAAACGCTAAAAACGACATAATGGAGTATATTTGTTAGAAGAGATAATTCCAGCATAACTGATTCCCCTGGGGGAAATTAGTCCTGTTCGGACTAAATGATCTATACACTTCCCTGAAGCATCCATTACCAGTTGGATAAATGCTACAGGGGATACTATAGCTAATAGTGATACGACCTGTTATTGTTCGGAATCTGAATGGAATCTGGCACCATCGTCTACTCGATTTCATTTAGCTACATATAATGTAATGCAGAAACTTATTAGATAATTTGCCACCTTCTGTGATGTTTTAAAAGGGGCCCATAGGTGCATCCTGGCTCGATATGAAATAAAAACTTACTGACTGGACTGATTGATTTTCTGACAGCATGATCTCAAGACTGGTATTCATGCATGGAGATGAGAAATATCATTGATTTGACACAGTTTTGCTGTGTTCGCTCAAATTGTAATGAGAGTGGAGTGAATAACTATGGTTTATTGCGAGGAATTCACTACACTAACAGGAGGGGATGGGCAAACCAAAGAGCATTATGTTCCCTATGGAAAAGCAAATAAAAGATTAAAACTCAACTAAAAGCGACTGTGCGAGCGCTGCATTAAGTATCAGATACCAAATGGGCAGAGGAAAGCCAGGCCACTATCGCTACACTAACTTTTATTATTAACTTTGCTTGCAATTATCATGTAGCAAGATGCATTCTAAAGAATTTCTAAGACCATTTCTAAAGAAGCCTTTCTAAAAACCAACAGCTGCAGAGGTTTGATGACTAGCAACTAACAGAAGCAATGCAAGAAAACGTACTTACTGAAGTCTGATCCGACGGTCAGATATGATTGGATATAATGTGCGATATAAGTAGACATATGTGCATAATGTAATCATTTAATTTCTTAGCTACTTACAACCACATTTGTTATGAACGGTTTCATGCTTTTTAGTGCGAATAAATAATTACTAGCAAGTGAAAAAAGGCAAATTCCATATATGTAGTTATACAAAGAGAAACTATGCCACTGAGTCCTCAGTGTTTGTTCGAAATAAGATACTCGTTTCATAATCTGGCAGATTCAGTTATGGGTTACACAGCTCTCACTGGGTGAGATGGACCAGCCTTAGAAGTACTGTAGACATAACTAGACATTACCTTCAGGTAAATTGTCCCATTAACCTCACAAATATCTTCCAGTTCACTCACCGAATTTCACAGCAGTTTGCTGCTTGTAATGTCCTATCATAGCTGTAGTGAACACAGCCTTGCTTCAAGAACTAGACATGCATTCCTTCATCTTATAGTTATTTTAGGTTTGTTACGGCGTATATTTGAAGTAACTTTTTTCTTTATTTTACCTGCTGCTTTTTCTGTTCTTAAAAAAACATTAAGTCCTTAAAGACATTAAGAATTCCTTTGTTCAGGCAGCCCATTGAATAGGAAAAGCAACACAGAAGCCACCAAAAGAAGCGACAAACATCGCAGCAAAATTAGCTAAATGTTTTAGATCTCTTTCAGACAGCTGTCAGCGCCACGTATTTTCTCATGACACATCTCGAGTTGTTTTTTCCTTGTAACGACAACCGCTTTCTTTGACTCCCTCACAGATAAGATGTTTTTAATATGTACAGCATCTCCCAGATGAAATCTTGTCTAACGGCTAAGTCTGTTTCAGAATCTCACACCTAAAATGATCGCAAAAAAACTGACCAACACCGATGGAGGTGTTGGATCTCCGTGCGAGAAAACGGCTGAGACCAAGGAGCGCCCAAAAAACCCGCTTCACCAAAAGAGCAACGCGTCTAGTTAACCGTCCTGTCCCACTTGGTCCAGCCTCTGTGTTCTCCTTAATAGAAGCCGGCGAATGAACAGCGTCTGACCTTAAATCAGAGCAAAGAAATGTGCTCAAGATCGAGTCAACGGATTTGCAACGCCCACTGGCCTTGGCGCCAGAGAGAAGAGCGGCGGACGACACGTACATGGTGCTGTCCCCGAGCTCTTCGTAGAGATTGTTAGCGGTGCCGCCGGCAGATTTGCCCGCTGGTAGAGCCATCTGGATCCGTGCCGTTTTTGCACATTCAGCTTGACGCCTTTGGCAAGCGGTGAGAAAAACACTATTAGCATAATGCTGCGCTACGTTGTAGGCGCCAACATAAATAAGCAGCTCCATATAGACAGCGCACACAAAGCAGATAAAATCAATTACGGCACGTATTACTAGATATAAGTATGTCTTCACGTATTGATCAATATTTGCAAACATGACTTAAAACAGAAGGCAAAACTATCGGAAATTACTCACTCTTTGAATCTGTTGACGTGCGACGAGGAAGAAAGGAGAGAAAAGTTAGTTACATTACAATTTAATACTAAATCAATAAAATGCACAAAAATTATGCCCCCCCCCCCCTGCAGATGGGACGCTTCCTTCCCCCAGATTGAAAATTCAATGCTTTCTAATTAAACATTTTTAATTAAACATTGCACTTGCAAAAGAGAATAACTCACTTAAATTTCTAATACAAAACACATATTCACTCGTGTCCTTGAGGTAAATGTATGCAAGCAGACATTTTCCAGGCTGCCGAAACGCCGCTGGCAACCCTTCCTCTGAATATTATACAATGCCATAAAAGAAATGAGTGTTCTCATTGCATTGCCATGACAAAGAAAGTAGAATTAAACTAATACCTCTGTGTGCTTCACTTAACTTGTAATAACCTTTAGCCTCTACCTTTATCCCCATTAACCACTTATTTACCAACTCCACCCCAGCTGCCCATGTGCAGTTTAATGCTACTGCACCTCTGGACAAATTTCCATAGACGGTCCAGTTTTCTGTGTAACAAAGCCGAATCTTTGGAAGTGCCACATGCTACTGTCCTGCGCACAAGAAAAAAAAAATCCCCTAAAAGCAGCTGTCAGGCCTTAATATTTGTCACAGAGGGAAATAAATGATCAGCTTTCAAGCTGAGTGAGAAGATTAGCCTGGCTCTAAAAGCCATTTCCAAGACAAATCAGGGGGAGACAGACATCTCCGAATACCTGCCAGACGTTTATTTTTAGCACCCGGGCAGCTATCTGGACGGGCACGATCTGAGCCCTACTTACTGTCTGTAGGTCACCATGACGATAACGATAGCAGGGATGCAGCAGAGGATGATAATAATGGCCAGGGTCAAGAGCGCCCCCTCTGTGTAGCCCACGGCCTGCGCCGCCTTCTTCACACTGGCCACGATGTCGGGGGAGCGGATCTCCAGAATGCGGCCACCCTGGCCCAGATAGGGCTGGAACTCCTTGTTGATGTCGAGTATTTTTCCATCCAGAAACCTTTTCACACAGACACAGACAGACAGACAATCTCAATGAGTGCCAGGTCTTCCGACCGGAAGCTGGATGCGGGGCAGCTGAAGTACGGCATCTTTTTCACCATGCGCGGCCTGAGTGCTTTTACCGAATCCCCGCACCAAACATCTCTGTTTTTCACAAGTCTCTACTCCCATGTGTTGAGGGCAATTCTAAACAAGGTCTTTGCATTACCTTGCAAATCTGGTCCATTAAATATACTCAGTACATATTTATAATGAAACGTCTGAACGCAGATGGAGTTCAGTGATTATTGTTACGCTAACTGAAGCTGTTTTTACAGGAAATATAAATCTCATCATTAGCTTGAAATTTATTCCTTACAGGTGTTTGGATTATTTAGAATCCCTTTCAGAATCCCTTTCTGCCTTTGTCGGAATGTATATTACTATTCAAAAACTGCTGCTCTGACTAAAGAGATTGGGTTTTAATGCATATTTTATCGCTACTGGTTTTTGTGAAAATAAACCCCCATTCTCAGGTACGATCTAGTTAGTTTTCCGTCCCTCCGAGATGCAGATGGGAGGCAAGGTGACGCGCTGAGTCGCGGCTTCATCTGAATTCCACTTCCGCCGAAGCTGCGGTCTTGGGCGACGGTTTGACGTGGGTTTCAGTAAGTTTGGCGGCAGCTCAGCTGAGAAAAATTAACTCAGAAATAGAAAGTTTTCTCACCCTAGCGACACCGCGGTTGGAAGTGAAAAAGAGGATCTCCCAGCATGCCGCGTTAATTACAGCCAGTCGGCCTAAAGCTGCCGCTCGCGATAAGACTGACATGCAACGCACTCCAGCAAAACGCCAATAAATTGCTTTCTGATACAGAAAACATCCCAACATCTGATACCACGCTGACAGCCAAGGACGATAATATATTATAAAAAGATTAATATTTTGCCAGCAAAGAAAGTATCCAACCTGGGTTTTACTAGAGAATTGTTGTAAGAATTAAGCCAGAAATGGACTGGGGTTGAAAAAGGGTGTGAACAAACCAGTTATCTTCAAAGTTTCCAGATAGGCATTCTGGAGCATCTGTACAGGAGCGAAAAGCAGGTGATGGAGAGGGAGATTGTTACAGTGAAAATGTCACACAGTTTCAGATGTGAGGGGGCTTTGTGTGATCAGAAGGGCCTGGGTTTGAAGCCCGGGGTCAGCAAAGCGATTTCACTGCTGGGTCCTTATCCATCTGCCAGGTGCTCCAGGGTCCCTGCTTTCTCAAAAATGTACAATACATCGCCAAAAGTATTGGGACACCCCTGCAAATCACTGAATTCAGGTGTTCCAATCACTACCATGGCCACAGGTGTATAAAATCGAGCACCTAGGCATGCAGACTGCTTCTACAAACATTTGTGAAAGAATGGGTCATTCTCAGGAGCTCAGGGAATTCAAGGGTGGTAACTTAATAGGACGCCACCTGTGCAAAGTCCATTTGTGAAATCTCCTCACTACTAAATATTCCATGGTCAACTGTTAGTGGTATTATGACAAAGTGGAAGCAATTGGGGACAACAGCAACTCAGCCACAAAGTGGTAGGCCTTGTAAAATCACAGAGCTGGGACAATGCATGTTGAGGTGCAAAGTTGTCAATAGCTACAGACCTCCAAACTTTGTGTGGCCTTCAGATTAGCTCAAGAATGGGTTTCCATGGCCGAGCAGCTGCATCCAAGCCTTACATCACCAAGTGCAATGCAAAGCGTTAGATGCAGTGGTGTAAAGCTCACTGCCCCTGGACTATAGAGCAGTGGAGACATGTCCTCTGGAGTGACGAATCGCGTTTCTCTGTCTGGCAATCTGATGGACGAGTCTGGTTTTGGTGGTTGCCAGGCGAACAGTATTTGCATGACTGCATTATGCCAAGTAAAGTTTAGTGGAGGAGGATTACGGTGTGGGGTTATTTTTCAGGGGTTAGGCTTGGCCCCTTAGCTCCAGTGAAAGCAACTCTTAAAGCTTCAGCATATGAAGCCATTTTGGAGAATTTCATGCTCCTAACATTGTAGGAACAGTTTGGGGATGGCCCCTTCCTGTTCCAACATGACTGAGCACCAGTGCACAAAGCAAGGTCTATAGATAAATAGATGAGCGCGCAGGCCTGCACAGAGACCTCAACCTGATAGAACACCTTTACAGCGGAGATTGCGAGCCAGGCCTTCTTATCCAACATCAGTGCCTGACCTCACAAATGCTCTCCTGGAAGAATGTTATAAGCGGTTATAGCTGCAAAGAAGGACCAACTCCCTATTAAAGCCTATGTATTAAGAATGGGATGTCATTAAAGTTCATGTGTGATGCACTTCAGGCCACAGGGCCTCGCAGAGTCAGCCAGGCAGAAATCATATGGAGATTGGCTGCCCAGGCAAAATCTACTGGCACCTAATGGCCCCTGTCTGCTATGCATCTAATGGCCAATACCAATAAAAGACGGACATACTGTATGCATGAAGTGAACTCACTTAAAAAGCTCCTGCCGAGATATGGCTCTGTTGGTTAGCGGGTCGATGGCGTACACCATGAGATCCGACTTGGTGTAATCTTCCTGCTCGTAGCCATCTCCAAACCGACGTGCCCCAATGGACTCCACCAGCACCTTCGCCCCGGGAATTTGGTCTTGGACATAGCGCTCAAGGATCCTACATATTGGGGCAAATTTTAGGCATTTTCAGGTTTCAGACTCAAAACGTCTTTAACATCTGTAGCTGCCAAATCACGGTGGGAAAAAAAACCCTTCACTTTAGCCGATGTCTGGATGACTCAGTCTTTCTCATTAATTTCAGGTCCATCAAATCACATTTTAACAACGATGAGGTTCCCGATCGCAGACAGTAAAGAAAAATAATTCCCTGAAAGGCTCAGACTCGAACTTCTCAGTGACCACACTCGGAGAGAAATAGGTTCATAATTACATCTCAAAAAATTACCATACCGAGAGAGAGATTACCCTGCTTTTAGGGTGAACGTAAAAAACCAAGTAAAAAATATTTTATTGACTTCCGATCTGTTTCCTAAAATGTTTTCAGTAACACCCAGCACATACACGTGACAAAAGTTGGTTATATCACGTAACGCCTCATGTCCTTTTAGGCCGGCGACCCTGGACCTTACATGGGGTATGGCGATAACCATCACAGTATGTGATGGGGAAAAAGATAAAGGAATATCTTCGTGAAATGTGTGGCTAAATAAAATGGAATAGGAACACTAGGGCACAGAGTACCAAGTGCCCTTCGCCTCACAGCCTGTAGTTGGGACACCCGGAGCTCTCGTCTCTGAGCAGCCAGGCATTCTGAACCAATTACCCGTTGTGCTGTTCCGTCTACTAGGGACACGAAGAGGGGGGAAGGTATTCAGCTTAGATTGATGGGCTTCCCCTTGGGATACGGGAAACCCAGAATAAGTGAGCGGCCCGCAGCTGAGGCCGCAGCTGTGGGGGCCAGGGTGGGAGAGCACAGAGCCCCCGGTCTCCAGCGATGGTTACGCGCGTAGCCCACTTGTGGGCACTGAAAGCACGGCCATTCTTGTGTGTGCCTAGGAGCCATGGAGCAGGACTCTGCAGGTAGCCGGGATTACACTGACCCGCCGGAATGTTCCTGGGGGCGAGGGAGGGGGGTGGATTAAATGATTGTTGCCCCTGGAGTACAGCGGGACAACGGTGGGGAGGCCTTGATTTTTCAGTGCCTGCTTGCTATTTGTCAAGGCCAGCTGTGTGCCGGGACAAAAATAAATAAATAAACGCCAGAAAACATGCACTTCACTCGCCGGAATAAAGACACCACAAGACACTGTTTCTCTCAAAGGCGAAATCAGACGCCAGTGAGGCAAAAACAAAAACAAAAACGCTAATTGCCGAGTGCAGGACAGAAGCATCGGTAGGATGTTCAGTGTGTTCAATTGTCGCAGAAATTTAAGAAGCAATCAATCAAAGAAACCGTGTTCAGAAAACTTCTGGGGGAAAAAAAACATCAAAAAGATTCACGAATGACCAGAATAAAGCTTCATGATTGGCTGACGGTCTCCGCGTCAAAGACACTCACCCAATGAGCTGTTCTTTGTTCTGCTCCACCACGGTGGGCGGAACGTTGGAAACCACCACCTGCATATCCAGCTGATTAACCACAGAGATCTAGGACAAGAATGTAGATTACAATTAATTTACTCTGTGCGTCTTGTTTCAGTGGCTCCTTGCAAAACCAGAGACTTAAGATCAAGAGAAAAATACATATGTAACCTTAATGAAATGCACGCTTCTCAATGAAAGTAAAACGAAATTTTCCCTTGATATTAGTTAAAAGGAATGTAACAGTAGCCTCAAATGAGATGTCTTCTGTCCTGAAGCTGTACCATCACAAAGATGAACATACTTCTTTATTTACTACTTTTTCCTCCAATTTCATGAGGAGGTCTCCTGGGATGGTTTTCCAGCTGTCCTAAAGGAGGTCCCATATATACGCTGAACACTCCTTAGCTGCTTTTCTTTCATTCTCTGGTCAAACTCTTCCAGAACCATTTCTACTGGATTTCGGTCAGGTGCCCAGGTCATGTGATGTGACACTCTATCACTCCCCTTTGTCGGCGGCCTGGAGTGCCCAGATTTTTGACGGGTACTGTGTGGGTCGTAACGTTCTGGGTCTGAAATTTTAAAATGCTTTCATAGGATGCTGAACTGCACGAAACCCTCGCTTGCGCACTTGGAAGCCGGACGAGCGTAAAGGCGGGAAATGGGATCCGCAGGTGAGCCGAGTGGCGCTGAAGTGGAAAGTACCGGAAATGAGAGGCGTGCTTCTCTGGGAGGAGACCCTTACCACCACATTTGCTTTGCTGCTCATGCCCTTTCCATAGTCATCTGTCGCAATAACGTCGAATTTGAAGTAGGACCGCCGCATGTTCCTGTAGATAATTGCCGATTTAATGACGCCGCTGTACGGCTCGATGACGAAACTATCCTTGCCGTCAGTCGTGGGGGGTATTATCAGTCTGTATTGCATCGCACTGTAATTCCCAGTGTCTTTGTCCAGGGCCTGTCAAACAAAGATAACAGAAAATGGGTTGGACGACTAACCCACAGATATGCCGCGTCCTTAAATTGCAGTTCCGTTACTTTACATTAGGGGGAGACTTTGAGCTTTCAAAAGTGCAACAAGGACAGAGTATTGTCACCCAACTCAGCCACCTTCAACATTCAACGCTTTCCTTGGCAATGACGTTGATTTATAATACCTTTTAGGTCCGGGGGAGTGTAAAGCTACAAAGATAGCAATATACCCTCCTCTGGCGCTGTCATTAACACAAATGAGGTATTTTTAGTGTAGTAAAGAACTTTTCCACGTAATGGTCCTCCCATCGTGTTAAGAACCATTGCAGTAAAGGTTCATGGCCATACTAGAATGTCTAACCCTGGCCTTAATATGATTAAGCAGGAGGTGCAGAGGGAGATATCACAGGAAAGTGTTAAAAAATTCACATGCCACATTGTCTTAAGGTACAATGGATCATCTAACTAGACTCAATGGTGGCAAGTCATAAATATCTAAAAATGAGGCATCAATTTGATTGCTACTATAGTGGTGGGGGGTTTGGGATTGATTTGGAGTGAGACTTCCATGAAATTGGATTTGGTTTTCTTTCTCCTCAAGGAAATGTGTTGATTTCATATCTGTGGGGTGAACGAAAAAAAAAGGTCCAGCAGAAAAAAGCTTGTTTTCCAAAATGTACCGTGTTAAAGATCACACCAACTAATTATGCAATCAGTCAAATACGTTGCTGTTTCCTCCTGGGGGGGGGGGGTTAATATTATCTACTGTCATGTTCTCAAAGCAAAAGGTAGTATCTATCACTCTCGTTTGATGCTATAATAACAAGCCCACCCTGTCTAGTTTAAGAACAACAACAACAACAACAAAAAGTAGTTAAAGATGGATTTAAAGGTTGATTAGTCTAAGCTATAGGCTATTGACTTGCTTAATCCATATTAATATTCAGTGCCAGCGAACTGTTTTGAATACACAGAGATTGGGATAATGCTCCTATAGTGAGCAAAATCCAGTGCCGTTGTTTACAACATGCACTGGAAGAGCTCAGTAGCCTAGACCTCAGCTCAATTCAATCAATCAACTCTGTTCCACTTACATTTTAATGATTATACCATTAGCACTCCCAATGAACAATTACTAAAAGAAAAACTCACACGATGACTAACTACCATGCTTAAACATAACCGCCCCCCCCCCTTCCCCCAAAAAAAAGACAAACATCTAAAACAAACCCAGACATCCATCCAGATCTGAGTGAGATTAGTCGTGCTGAGCGATTTACTGCGTCGTACTTGGGACACAAGCCGACAGAGCGGTATTTATGTTCGCGGTTATTATTAACGATATTAGCGGGAACTTGCCTTGCGTCTGCCGGCTGTCTCCCAGCCCGCGGAGCGAGCGCACACAGACCAACAATTCACAGAGCAGACTAATTAATCAAGCAAAACTCATGGCTTCGGGGTAAAAAAAACAGCAGGACAATAAACAAGAATGGGCCAAATAGAGATTTTGTTTATACTACTATTCCAATGCAGCAATGCTAAGCTCCAAGTGCTTATATTAAAAACGGTAGATGACTGTCAACTTGACATTTATATTGAGAGGACCCATCAACATTTTCTGACACTGCCTATGGGTAAAATTAAATAAAATAATATACTATCCAGTTTATCATACCATGCCAAACACCGTGCCGAAACATATATTGCGGGTAATACCAGCAGTCTAAGGATAAAGCCACACAAGTTCTTCCTGTTATTTTGCAAGTAAACGTGCTTCAAACACAGACTACACTACGATAGTAACGTTGTAGTCCTACGCAATTGTAACAACTGAAATGTGTCTAATATGGTTACAATGAAAGGTCCAGTATACAGATTTTATTTTCCCAGCGTTAAGTTTAAGAAAGTTAGCCGATAATGAAAGAGCACCGTTTATTTCTTGGCTGATGGCCACCCTTGCAGCTGAAGCCACGACATCAATGTCAAAGTTCTGTCCAGCCTGCGGTACCTCATTTAGCAGGAAACACGGACTTCGGCTCGGATTTACTAATCGAGAGAGCCGTGGAGCTCAGATACTGCTGGTCTTTTGTGGCACGATGAAACATTCATAAACTGTAGCCGGTACAGTTAACAGTGTGCTGTCGATCGTCACTTGATATATCTCAACAGGAGCCTGTTTAGCAGTCAACATAAAGAAGGCCTAACCATGGTGAAGGACAGCATATAATAATTCTATCCCATGCAGGTTTTGAAACCTTACTCTTCCAGCCACTAGTGACACACTTCAGAAAAGAAAATTAAATTTATTTCTCACATAATAAGCATCCTGGGTCAGCAGGTAGTGCGACTGTCAGCTGACTTGGGGGTAAAAAACTGTATAATGAAATAGTTGCTGTATATGGTCTTGTTATATAACATCGGCCATACACTGCATGATTCCAGCACATTTGGAGTCCCAGACAAATTGTTATGACAGGAGGAAAATTCCGGTGTCGAATCCCATGTGGGTTTTTTCTACTGTCATAGTGTGAGATGGTAAATGACCCCTGAAGAACTGCTCCCACTGTACCGAAAGTAAAATACTATGCCGCGTTTTTCCAAGAAAGTGGGTTGTGATAAACATCTTGGATTCTCGATTTGCCGGTTAGACTCATTTTGTTAATGACTGTTGATAAAAACGCATTTCCTCTTTGGCTAATGGAGTAACAACTATTAAAGCATTTAACAGTTAAGAGTTAATTATACTTACAGTTAATCACTATGTTAATTTAATAGTTATGAAAGCCATGTTTTCCAATTCTGCTCGCACTTCAGTAAAACATTGCTATCAATCAGAGATGGGCATAGCAGGTATTGTTTAATTACAATGTTAGCCAAATCAAATGAGTGGATTCCCATGAAGCTTGAACTGAAAATATTTTCAGAAAAAGCCCTCTAAAAGGCTTAAAAACTGGAAAGCATGGTTAGTGCACAGATCTTGTGTACAATCGGTACACTACCTCTGACAAAAAAAAATAAATAAAAGCACATCTTCAGCAAACAAACACAGTCAGACCCCCCATCCTTACTGATGAAGGGGACTGACAAAGCTGTCTTCAACCTGCTGGAGCTGAACATTTTTATACTAATGATGATACTTTATTCAGTATTGTACAAGCAAAAGTATAAGTGCATAGGAATACTTTTATTTGAATATCCCATCTTGTTCTCCTATGAGAAATGCTATTTTTTTATTCTTGGTGTTAAGGGCCTAACAGTCACATGATTACTCTGTCGGCCACAGGACAAAATTGTAACAAATAAGTCTTATTACTATTAACATTTGCAGTCCCACCTACAGTCATATTTAAAAAAATATATTTTCTGTGCAAGGTAGCTAAACCAAGTACTTAGCTACCTTAACCATTTGATAAGAATATCACATGCAAGTCAGTTAGCTACATTTTAGTTAAGTGAAATATTTAAGTTGCTTTCACTTTTCATTTAAAAATAAAATAAGCAGCTAATCTCTACTGATTTATTAATGTTAATCAAGGGCGTAATGCTAAAAATACAATGATCAAATAAAATCTCAATTTAGCGCTAGTATAAACAGCATAATAAAAAATAATTAAAACCTCACATTAAAAAATAAAGAATAATAAAAATAAAATCCATAGGAAATTAAGCACGAGATAATAAATGGGTGTTTTTCGTAAGCACTGTTAAATTACATTTATTTGCTTAGACAGGTGTTTTTTTAAGAAAGATACACCAGCTTCCAACTTTGCAGTTTTTTTCGAATTAACTCTGACTAACCATGGACGTGCGCAGCTCCTAATCCACGGCATCCCCCACATTCACCCTCCGTGCTGAGATGGGACTACATCGACCTGGCATCCTCTCTCACCTGGACCTTTAACACTGATGAGAACGTCTTGGTGTCCTCTGCCACCCCGCCGATGTACAGCTGCTTGGTGAAAATAGGCGGGTGATCGTTCTCATCCTGGACTTCAATAAAGACTTTGGCTGTGTTAGCTGAGAGAAAATAAAAATGAATTACTAAATAAGAAACACGATGAATCAGCTACAAAACGTGTGCGCTGATACATATGTCTGCAAATTTGTACATGCATGCAAAAAAGCATATGGGGAGAAGGTTGCTGATGATGGATAGAATATGGGACACAGCAGTACAGTACAGTCATGCACAGAATCACATGATACTTTCCCATGTCAGCTCAGAGGCGTAAAATGTGTAAAGCAAAGACTGGGTCAAGAAAAACAAGATCTATGCAGTTAAACAATAACATATATGATTGAAATAGAATTTGAATTATATATATATATATATATATATATATATATATACACACGAGGGCTGTCAAAATTGACGCGTTAACGCGGATTAATCCAGCATCGTGATTAATCTGATTAAAAATATTAACGCATTT